>PISX010025687.1:0-25763 GCA_004024625.1 Mellivora capensis | reverse complement strand
GCTTTTGTTAAAGTGTATCTCTTGTAAACAAAGTAGAGTTAGATTATGTTTCATGTTTCTTCTACCAAACTCTGTCTTTTGCTTGGGGAATATTTCATTAATTTACATTAATGTAATTACAAATATGATAAAGTTTATGTCTGTCATTTGGCTATTTTGTTTTCTAGGCGTTTTATGGTTTTTTGCCTATACTCTTTCATTACTACTTTCTTTTGTATTAATATATATTTTTGTACAATACCACTTTAAACAACAAAAAAAGTGATGAATGGATATGCGTGCCTTATTCCCGAAATTAGAGGAAAATATTTTAAGATTTTACCATTTAGTATGATGTGAGTTGTGTTCACATATAACCCTTATTGTGTTGACATTGTTTCCTCTAAACCCGCTTTGTTGAGAGGCTGTATTATGAAAAGATGTTGCATTTTTCAAATGCCTTTCTGCATATATTAACAGGACCCTAAGTTTTTTCTTCTTTCTCTTGTTAGTATAATGTACCACATTGATTTGTGAATACGGAACTACTGTCACATAAATCTGCTTCATCGTGGTGAATGAACCCTGAAGAGGATATAGTTAATATAGTTTTGAGTTCTGTTTCCTAATAATTTTTGAAGATTTTTGTATAACGTTTATTAAAAGTATTAGTCTTTAGTCGTTTCTCTGTAGTAATTTTCATGGTTTTAATGTCAGCCTAAAGGTGCCCTCATGAAGGAATTTGAAAGTTTTCCTTCATATTCTGTTTTTAATAGTTTGAAAAGAATAAGTACTAACTCGTGCTTAAACGTTCAGTAGAATTCACCTGAAAATCCATTTGGTCCTGTACTTTTAGCTCTTGGGAGTTACAAAAACGATGTGTTACTAGCAAACGTTGTGTTTGAATTTTTTTTTTTTTTTTACTTCTTCCTGATTCAATCTTGTGATATTTAAAATTTCTGGAAATTTATTGTTTTGCTTTAGTTTAGGCAATTTGATTACATACAATTTTTCAAACAGTGTCATAATCCGTTGTATTTCCATGGTGTTTGTTATTTCCTCTGTTTCCTTTCTGGTTTTATTTATTTGGGCTCTCTCTCTCTCTCTTTTTTTTTTCTTGATGAGTCTGACTCATCTATTCAAAGCACAAAATTGTTGATTTCATTCATCTGTTACCCCTTTTGGTGTCTATTACATTTATTTTTACTCTTATCCTTATTTCCTTCTACTATCTTTCGGCTGTGTTTATTCCTCTTTTTCTATTTCCTTTAGATGTGAAATTAAATTGTTTATTTGAGATTTTTCTTGTTTCTTGATTGTTCTGTTTTGCTATAAACTTCCCACTTTTATTCTTTTTGCTATGTCCCAAATATTTTGAACTGATATATTTTCATTTCCTTTTGCTTCCATATATTTTAAAATCTTCTCTTCATTTTTTATTTGACCTATTGTTTGTTTAGGATCAGAATGCTTTGTCTCCATTTTTCTTTTTTTTTTTTCAGTTTTCTTCTCACAATTAACTTCTAGTTTCATATCATTTTGGCTAGGAAATATGTTTGATATGATTTCAATCTTCTTAAATTTATTAACATTTACATTATGGCTGAACATGTGACCTATCATGCACAGTTTTCCATATGCACTTGAAAATAATGTGTGGTCTATTTTGGATTTGAATGTTCTTAGGTCCTTTAAGGCATTGTTTCTTTATTTTCTTTCTGTATGATCTATCCATTGATGTAAGTTTGGTGTTAAAGTTCTCCACTATTATTATATTACTGTCAATTTCTGCTTTTATGTCAAGAAATATTTGCTTTATGTATATATGTGTTTCTATGTTAGGTTCATAGATATTTACAATTATCATTATTTCTTTTGTAATTGATCCTGTTATCATTATGTAATGCTCTCTTTGGACATTTCTATAGTATTTATTTATTTATTTATTTATTTATTTATTTATTTACTATAGTCTTTGTTTAGTTTTTTATTGTGTTATGTAAGTAACCATAAAATACATTATTAGTTTTTCATGTAGTGTTCTAAGATTCATTGTTTATGTATAATACATAGTTCTCCATTCAGTGAGTGTCCTCCTTAATGTCCCAACACCAGGGTCACCCATATCCCAACCTCCATCCCCCCTAAAACATTCAGTTTGTATCTTGGAGTTCACAGCGTCTTATAGTTCATCTCCAACTCTGATTTCCACCTCCTTCAGTTTCTTTCTTCATTCTCTTAATGTCCTCCATGTTCTTCCTTATGTGCCAAAAGTAAGTGAAACTGTATGATAATGGACTTTCTCTGCTTGATGGAGTTCACTCAGCACAATCTTCTCTAGTCCCATCCATGTTGATGCACAAGTTGGGTATTCATCCTTTCTCATGGCTGACTAATATTCCATTGTATATACACACCACATCTTTATCCGTTCGTCTGTTGAAGGGCATCTTGGCTCTTACCAAAGTTTGTCTATAGTGGACATTGCTGCTATGAACATTGGGGTACATATGGCCCTGTTTTAACTACATCTGTATCATTGGGGTAAATATCCAGTAGTGCAATTGCCAGCTCGTAGTGTATCTCTATTTTTAATTTTTTGAGGAATCTCCACACTGTTTTCCAAAGTGGCTGCACCAACTTCCATTAGCACCAAAAGTGTAAGAGGGCTGCCCTAGCTCCACATCCTCTCCAACATTTGTTGTTCCTTCCTTATTAATCTATACCATTATAACTGGTGTAAGGTGGTATCTCAATGTTGTTTTGATTTGAATTTCCCTGATGGCTAATGAGAATGAATATTTTTTTCATGTGTCTGCTAGGCATTTGTATTTCTTCATTGGAGAAGTGTCTATTCATGTCTTCTGCCCATTTTTTTGACTTGATTATCAGTTTTCTGGGGTGTTGAGTTTGAGAAGTTCTTTATAAATATTGGATATCGGCCCTTTGTTTGTATTGTCATTTGTGAATATCTTCTCCCACTCCGTGGGTTGTCTCTTTGCTTTGTTGATGGTTTCCTTTTGCTGTGTAGAAGCTATTTATCTTGACAAAGTCCCAGAGATTCATTTTTGCTTTTGTTTCCCTTGCCTTTGGAGACATGTCTTGAAATAAGTTGCTGTGCCCAGTGTCAAAGAGGTTACTGCCTATGTTCTCCTCTAGGATTTTGATGGGTCCCTATCTCACCTTGAGATCTTTCACATTGTGTTTTTTTTTTTTTATGGTGTAAGAGAATGGTCGAGTTTCCTTCTTCTGTATGCAGCTGTCCAAGTTTCCCACCATCATTTATTGAAGAGATTGTCTTTCCCACTGGATATTTTTTCCTGCTTTGTCCAAGATTATTTGACCATAGAGTTGAGAGTCCATATCTGGGCTCTTTGCTCTGTTCCATTGGTCTATGTGTCTGTTTCTGTGCCAGTACCACGCTGTCATGATGATCACAGCATTGTACTAAAGCTTGAAATCATGCAACGTCATGCCTTTAGCTTTGCTTTTCTTTTTCAACATTTCCTTGGCAATTTGGTGTCTTTTCTGGTTCCATAAAAATTGTAGGATTGTTTATACTGGCACTTTCAAAAATGCCGGTGTTATTTTGATTGGGATGATGTTGAAAGTGTAGATTTCTGATCTCAAAGGAAGACAGTCAACTTTCCTCCATTGACAATGATACTTTCTGTGGGTTTTTCATAGATAGATTTTATGAAGTTGAGCAATGTTCCCTCTATCCTTATACTTTGAAGCATTTTCATCAGGAATGGATGTTTTATTTTGTCAAATGCCTTTTCTGCATTAATTGAGAGGACCATGGGTTTCTTCTCTTTTCTCTTATTGATTTGTTCTATCACATTGATTGATTTGTGCATGTTGAATCAGACTTGCATCCCAGGGATAAATCCTACCTGGCCAGGGGGGATAATCTTTTTAATGTATTGCTGGGTGGTACTAGCTGGGATCTTGTTGAGAATCTTGTCATCCATATTCATCAGGAGTGTTGGTCTGAAAATCTCCTTTTTTTAAAAATTTCTTTTCAGCTTAACAGAGTTCATAGTTTTTGCACCACACCCAGTGCTCCATGCAATGTGTGCCCTCCATAATACCCACCACCTGGCTCCCCCAACTCCCACCCCCCACCCCTTCAAAACCCTCAGGTTGTTTTTCAGAGTCCATAGTCTCTCATGGTTCATCTCCCCCCCAATTTCCCTCAACTCCCTTCTCCTCTCCATCTCCCCAAGTCCTCCGTGTTATTTGTTATGATCCAAACATTCTTATGCAGGGTCGTATTTAGCTTCCATGTGTTTGAATTCCTTCCAAACTTTTTCTTGTGTTTGAGTTCCAGTTTCAAAACATTGTGGTCTGAGAATATGCAGGGGATAATCTCGGTCTTTTGGTCTCGGTTAAGCCTCTATTTGTGACCCAGTATGTGATCTATTCTGGAGAAAGTTCCATGTGTGCTCAAGAAGAATGACTTCTTTTTTGTTTTAGGGTGGAATGTTCTATATATATCTATGAGGTCTATTTGGTCTAATGTGTAACTCAATGCTCTTGTTTCTTTATTGATTTTGTTCTTGGATTATCTATTTATTACTGAGAGTGACATGTTAAGATCCCCTGCTATTAATGTATTCATATCAATATGACTTCTTATCTTCATTAACAGTTGCCTTGTGTAGTCAGCTGTTCCTGTATTGGGAGCATAAATATTTACAATTGATTGATCTTTTTGGTGAATAGACTCTTGAAGAATGATGTAGTGTCCTTCTTTATCTCTGACTTCAGTCTTTAGTTTAAAATCTATCTTATCTTCTAGTTTATCTGTTATGAAAATTGCTACCCCAGCTTTCTTTTGAGGCCAATTGGCATGAAATATGCTTCTCCATCACTTCACTTTCAGTCTGGATGTATCGTGAGGTTCCAAATGGGTCTCTTGTAGACAACATATGGGTGGATCCTGTCATTGTATCCAGTCTGCAGCCCTGTGCCTTTTTATGGGAGTGTTTAGGCCTTTCACGTTGTGAGTGATTATTGAAACATGTTTTTATTGACATCGTGTTGCTGAGAAGTCCTTGTTTCTATAAATTGTCTGTAAATTTCTGTTCTATGACAGTCTTGGGTTCTTTCTTCTTTTATAGAAACCCCTTTAATATTTCTCGTAGTTCCACATTGGTGGTCACATAATCCTTAAACCTTGCTGGTCTTGGAAGTTCATTATCTCTCCATCCATTCTTATTGTGAGCCTTGGCGGATAAAGTATTCTTTGCTGCATGTTCCTCCCATTTAGTGCCCTGAATATGTCTTGCCAGCCCTTTATGGCTTGCCAGGTTTCTGTGGACAGGTCTGATGTTATTCTGATGGAGAATTTGTTCAAATATATCTTCTAGTCTTCTCTCTTTCTCCACCCCCTCTGGGATCCCAATAATTCTGATGTTGAAATGTTTCATGACATCATTCATTGCCCTAATTCTGTTTTCATGGCTTCTAAGTTGTTTCTTCCATGCCTCCTCCTGATCTTTTTTCTCTATCATGTTGTCCTCTAAATCACTAATTCTATCTTTTGCCTTGGTTACCCTAGCCATTAGAATATTTAGACTAGATTGGATTTCATTATAGTATTTTTAAGTTCTGCCTGATCATCTCTCACTTCTTGCTTAGAGATTCTATGTTGCCACTAATGGTTTTCTCCAACCTAGCCATTTCCTGGATAACTGATACCCTGAACTCAATTTATGTTCATATCCAATAGTCCTGATGGAGAGGAATCTCTGAATTTTACCTTTTGGGTGTTCCTTCTCGTAGTCATTTTGGTGAGAGGTGGTTGATGGGATGCAGAGCTGAATATTTCAACTATGATCCAGTCAAGGTGCACCCTGGAATGCTTTGCAGCAATCGGAAGTCACCACCAAAAAGAAGGAAAAAATTAAAAAAGAGAGATAGAGGGAAAAGAGAAGATCCAGCCAGAATGAGCCCCGAAAGTATTCTTTATATGGTATACAAACAAAACCGGACAAACAAACAAACAAAACTAAAGTAAATGACAAGAAAAAAAAAAAAGGAACCCAGCCAAAATAAACCCCAAGGGTAAGATTCATATAATACCAGATGAAAACAAATACACAGAAACACTGACAGAAGAAAAAGATGGGAGGGTTTGCATAAATCCTTAATGTTGTCAAGGATGGTTATTTTGATAGTTCCTGGATGTATCTTGTTATCTTTGTTAAAGGAGTCAACTTTCCAGAGATAAAGGGAGATTAAAACTTGTTTATATAAAGGGGTAGTATTTATTAGGAAAGAGGATTACCTTGAAGCTTATATTTATATGTATATTAAAAAAAGAGAAATAGAAAAGCAAAAGAAAAACAGGTTTATGTATGAAAAAAATTAAAGTTAAAAATTTATTATGTTGTATTAAACCTCTAGTTGTAATGGTAAGTAATTAAAGAAAATTAAAAAGAACAAGACTAGCGAGAACAAATAAAAATAAGAGTTGTATCTATGGAGGGGGACAAGATGGCGGGGAAGTAGGAGCAGGTGCCATTTCAACCTGTACCCTACAGTGAGCTGATTACCTACCAAAGAACTCTGATCACCCATGATATCAGCCTGAGATTAGAACTGTACACTTCTGGATCTCTATGGGTGCAGAAGATGCCAGTGGGCAGGTAAAGAGGAGTGGGAACATTGGACTAATATCGGAAGATAAACAAAGTGGGGAGGGAGCCACCAGAAGCGACCCATTGGTAAGTAATACCCCAATATGAGAGTGCCCTGCCATTGGGGACCAGCATTAACTTAAAGTCTGGTTGAGAGCACTCAAAAAGAGCAAAGGATCGTGGGAGGAAATTGTGGGAATCGGGGCAGTTAGGGACAGGGGCTTAAGTCCCCAGACTGAGGACAGCCACCCCTGGCACTGAGCCAGAGAGAGTGTGCCGAAGAAGCCAGGTCTTGGTCCCTGAGTGACCAGCGTGCTTGAGAGTGTCTGGGTGGCGGCTCCCGTGAGGGGCAGGGAGCCTCGCCAGCCAGCAGAACCACAGCCTTTTGCACTCTCCATGCATGCCTCGCACCAGAGTCTGAGTCATGCCCCACACCCCTCCTTCAGAGAGGTGCATGCAGGCACCATGTGGCACTCTCTTGGACTCGGAGAGTCTGAGCACCCCCCAGCCTGGGCCAGCAGGAAAATCTCAGCATGCTATCAGTGCTTGGAACCTCTCTGGTGGTCTGGAGATGCCCAGACAGCCGCGGTTATTGTGGTTTTGGGTACAAGCAGGAATTCCTGTGACCCCAGAGACCATGACTGGGAACATGCTCTGCCAGGGGCCAAGGGGGAATTTATGTGCTCTGGAGTACCCAGAGGGGAACAAACTGAGGGGGAGGTCTGGGTGCAATTTGCTTTCCTCTAAACTTCCAAAACCCATCAAAAGCTGCCAAGGCAAGAGAAAACAAAGGAACAAACAAACAAACAAAAAACCTTCAGAGAACAAAATCCTGAAAAACCAGTTTCCTCAGAGCCCACCCCTTTGATGGGGGCAGGAGGACTTAACTCAGGGAACACTGCCTGAAAAACCACGTTGCAGACCCCTCCCCCAGAAAGCCAACCAACCAAAAAAAAAAAAAAAAGACAATAGAACAACCACCACTACTTCATAGATACAACCTGTATTTTTAATTTGTGCCCACTACTCTGGTTCATTTTTTTAATAGATAAATTTTTAACCTATTTACCATCACAGCGAGATGTCCAGTACATCAAATTCCATAATAACCTTCTTGAACTTTTGATACATATGCCTGTGTTTTTCTTTTGCTTTTCTATTTTTAATTTTTTTTTATTCTTTAAATTTTTTAAATTTAATTTGTTTTGTTTATTCTTTTTATTTGTATTTTTTATTTTTTTTAATTTATTTTTTTAATATTCATACAGAGTTAAACTTCAAAGTAATCCCCTTTCCCCAATGAATGCTACCCCTATACATAAACCAGTTTTTAATCCCCCTTTATCTTAGGAAAGTTGAGTTCCTTTTTTTTTAAAGTTTTCTTTTTAAATTTATTTATTTGTCAGAGAAAGAGAGGGAGAGAGAGGGAGAGAGAGCGAGCGAGCACAGGTAGAGTGGCTGGCAGAGTCAGAGGGAGAAGCAGGCTCCCTGCCAAGCAAGGAACCCGATGTGGGACTCGATCCCAGGATGCTGGGATCATGACCTGAGCCGAATTATGTTTAAAATTCCTTTTCAGCATAACAGAATTCAGTCCAGAAAGACTGACATTAAAAATGGATGGAGAGATAAAGAGCTTCCAAGACTGGCAAGGTTTAAAACCAACTGAGCCACCCAGGCGTCCCAGGAAAGTTGAGTTCTTTAAGAAAGATATCAAGATACATCCAGGAAGAATCAGAATAATCTTTCTCACCCACACTGAGAATTTATAACCACTCTCCCATCTTTTTATTCTGCCAGTGTTTCTGTGTATTTGTTTTTGTCCTGGTAGTACATAAATCTGTACGTGGGGTTCTTTTTGATGAGGTTCCTTTTTTTGGTTTTTATATATTTATTTTTTTTCTTGTTATCTACTTTTGTCAGTCTTTTTGTTTGTCTGTTTTTGTTTGTATACTTCATAAATCTTACCTTTGGGCCCATTTGTGCGGGGCCTTCTCTTTTATTTTATCTCTCTTTTTTTCCCTGCCTTTCTTTTTTTTTTTTTCTTTTTTCCTTTCTTTTTGGTGGGAACTCTTGATTGCTCAGAAGCATTCCAGGGTGCATCTTGCCTGCCATCTCTCACCAAAATGACTAGGAGGAGGAATGCCCATCAGAAGATAAATTCAGAAGCTAGGCCTTCTGCAACAGAGTCAATGGTTATGGACATAGACAATATGTTGGAAAGGGAATTCAGGCTAACTATTATCCAGGCAATAGCTAGGTTGGAGAAAGCCATGGATGACAAAATGGAATTGATTAGGGAGGAAGTTAAAGCCACCAGGGATGATGTTCACAATGTTCTCGATGAGTTCCAATCTAATCTAAATTCTCTAAAAGCTAGGCTAACTGAGACAGAAGATAGAATTAGTGATCTGGAGGACAAACTGATAGAGAAAAAGGATCAGGAGGAAGCCTGGAACAAACAGCTTAGAAGCCATGGAAACAGAATTAGGGAAATAAATGACACCATCAAACGTTCCAAAGTCAGAATTATTGAATCCCTGAGCGGGAGGAGAAAGAAAGAAGACTAGAAGATATAGTTGAACAAAATCTCCATGAAAATTTTCCCAGTCTCACGAATGGAACCAGCATTCATGTACTAGAGGCAGAACAGTCTCCCCCCAAGATCATAGAATCTAGAAAGACCTCAAGACATCTGATAGTTAGAATTATGAATAATAATTGTAGACAGGAGCTCTTGAAAGCAGCTAGGAGAAGGAAATTCCTTACATACAGAGGAAACCCCATCAGAATAACGTCAGAACTATCCACAGAAACCTGGCAAGCCAGAAAGGACTGGCAAGACATATTCAGGGCACTAAATGAGAAGATCATGCAGCCAAGAATACTTTATCCAGAAAGACTGACATTAAAAATGGATGGAGAGATAAAGAGCTTCCAAGACTGGCAAGGTTTAAAAGAGTATGCAGTATGCGACCACCAAGCCAACACTGCAAGAAATATTAAGGGGGGGGGTTCTATAAAAGAGGAAAAATCCTAAGAATATAACTGAACAGAAATATATGGAGACAGTCTATAGAAACAAAGACTTCACAGGTAACACAATGTCAATAAAAACGTATCTCTCAATAATCAGTCTCAATGTGAATGGCCTAAATGCACCCATAAAATGACACAGGGTTACAAATTGGATAAAATGACAGGACCCATACATATGTTGTCTACAAAAGACCCATTTTGAACCTAAGGATATACCTAGACTGAAAGTGAAGGGATAAAGAAGCATTTTTCATGCCAATGGGCCTCAAAAGAAGGCCAGGGTAGCGATTCTCATATCAAATAAATTAGATTTTAAACTAAAGACTGTAGTCATAGATACCGAAGGACACTACATCTTTCTTAAAGGGACTATCCACTAAGAAGATCTAACAGTTGTAAATATTTATGCCCCCAATATGGGAGCAGCCAATTACATAAGAAAATTGGTAATCTTGGATGGCTTTTATCTCTCCTTCTTTTTTCAATGACAGCCAGCTGGATATAGTATTCTTAGCTGCATATTTTTCTCATTTACTGCTCTGCAAATAACATACCAGCCCTTTCTGGCCTGCAAAGTCTCTGTTGATAGGTCTGCTGCCAATCTAATTTCAAAATTTTCTCTTTATCTTTGAAATTTGTAATCTGCATTACTATATGTCTAGATTTTGACTTATTTTTATTGATTTTGAGAGATGTTTGTGTCTCCTGGACTTGAATGCTTGCTTCCTTCCCCAGATTAGGGAAGTTTTCAGTTATAATTTGAAATGAACCTTCTTCTCCTTTCTCCTTCTCCTTATCTTCTGGGACCCCTCTTACACAGATAGTATTTTGGTATGGAATCACTGAGTTCTCTATGTCTCTTTTCATGATCTAATAGTTTTCTTTTTCTCCTTTTTTCAGCTTCCTTATTTTCCATTATTTAATCTTCTGTAGCACTGATTCATTATTCTGCCTCATTCATCTCCATTTGTTATGGCCTCCATTTGGGTTCCTTTTTAAAAATTTATTTATTTATTTATTTATTTATTTATTTATTATTTATTATTATGTTTAAAATTCCTTTTCAGCATAACAGAATTCATTGTTTATGCACCACACCCAGTGCTCCATGCAATACATACCCTCCGTAATACCCACCACCTGGCTCCCCCAACCTCCCAGGCCCCGCCCCTTCAAAACCCTCAGGTTGTATTTCAGAGTCCATAGTCTCTCATGGTTCATCTCCCCCTCCAATTTCCCTCAACTCCCTTCTCCTCTCCATCTCCGTATGTCCTCCATGTTATTTGTTATGCTCCACAAATAAGTGAAACCATATGATAATTGGCTCTCTCTGCTTGACTTATTTCACTCAGCATGATCTCTTCCAGTCCCATCCATGTTGATACAGAAATTGGGTGTTCATCCTTTCTGATGGAGGCATAATACTCCATAGTATATATGGACCACATTTTCCTTATCCATTCGTCCTTTGAAGGGAATCTTGGTTCTTTCCACAGTTTGGCGACCATGGCCATTGCTGCTATAAACATTGGGGTACAGATGGCCCTTCTTTTCACAACATCTGTATCTTTGAGGTAAATACTCAGTAGTGGATCCATTTGGGTTTCCATCTAAGTAATAATAGTTTAATTCCAGCCTGACCAGATTTTAGTTATAATACTTCTATAAGAAGGGATTTTCTATTATCTTCTATGATTTTTTTTTCAAGCTCAGCTATTATCTTTCTGACCATTGTTTTAAATTTTTGTTCAGACATCTTACTTATGTCCATATTGCTTAAATCCCTGGCAGTGAGTCCTACCTCCTGTTTCTTCTTTTGAGATGAATTTCTCCATCTCATGTTTTTGTCCAGAAAAGAGAAGAAAAAGAAAAAAACAAGAACAATAACAGAAAAACAGTTAGAACAAACAAACAAAAACAAATCATTTGTGTGTTTTGGACTGCCTGTTAAAAGAAACTAGATACCAAAATAGGAAAGGAGAAAATACATACATATGTGTGTGTGTGTGTATGTATATGTGTGTGTGATATACTATATGGAAATACACACATAATTATACATATATATATATATGGTATAAATTTTCACCATGCTCTAATGTGTACAATATACATAATGTATAAGATAAATAAATACATATTTTATATTTTATGTATATTTAAAATAAAATAGAAAATAAATAAAAGATATAAATTATATTAATATAATTTAGGTAAATGTATAATATATATTGTCTATATATAATACAGGTATTGCATGCTATATATGTTCATCATGTATATATATTACTTAAAATACTAAAATAATTTAAAAATAATACTGATAGTTTAAAAATTTATATATATACATATATATGTGTATATATATATATATATATATATATATATATATATATACACACATCTGTGTACTGTGTTCCCTAAGTGCTGAAGCTTTGCAGGCCTCTATGATGAGTAAACTTGGTGGTATCCAGTTATTACTGCTGGTCTTCTGGGGGAAGAGCTTGTTGTGGTGATTCTCAGTATAGATTTGCCCTATTGCAAATGTGCCTATACTGAACAGTTGCAGGGCTTGTTTTACAGAGCTCTGGATTCCACTTTGTGGATCTGTTTTGCTCCCTGAAGGCTTTCAGCACTGTGGGCAACATGAATATGGTGGCACCCTGGAACTGCAAGTTCATGCCCCCTACTCTTCAGTGAGCCCCCACAGAAAAGTAGCCAATAACTCTTTTTCCCCTTGTTTCCCTCAGAGCTGTGTTTTCACCTGGCCTGTGACCAAACTTGAACTTTTTTTTTACTTCAGGCATGTGGCTGAGATTCAAAACTCCAAATTTTACAGACTCTTGTGGCATAGACCCATGCTGTTCCTTCCTTGTGAAGAAGAGGGGTCTCACCATGCTTCTGCGTTCTCCTGGACCCCTTTCAGGAAAGCAGTTGCACAACCATGCATAGATTCACAGTCAATGCACCATATAGCAGAAAGCTTCCACTTAGACTTGCTATTCATAGCTGGTGTCCCCACTCTTATGCCTGGGAACTCTTTTGCCCGCAGGCACCACCTGTTCTTCTTGCAATGCTGGGGGATCCTGAGACCATGCTGTCACACCTGGGATTCTGCCCCACTTCACCACCTGAGCACCTTATGCCAGGGGCATACCCCATTGTAACATACTTCTAAAAGTTCCAAATTTGCACTCTGCTGCATATAATACTTTGCAGTAGCCTTCTTAAGCAGGTTCCCTACCCTCTGCCATATGTACAGATATATCTCCCTGGATTCAATTTGTGAACCTCCTACTGTCCAAAAAGTGGTCTTTTTCCTACTTGTAGAATTGTAGCATTTCTTTTCTCAGATTTCTGATTGATTTCTCAGGTTTCAGAGTGATTTGATATCTATCTAGCTGTATTGGAGAGATCAGACAAACTTAGGGTCCGCTACTCCTCTGCCATCTTAACTCCTTTCCCTCAAGAATAGTGTTTTTTGAGCCTGAAACAAAATGAAAATCATGTAAGTATACAAACTTAGGAAAAAAAGAGAAATCTTCAAAGATAAAACTATAAATTAAAAAGGAGACATTACAACTATCAACACGGTAATATAAAGGCACTAAGTATAAGAAATTAAAACTATTAGCTAATATTCCTGATGAATATAAATGCAAATAATCTCAACAAAATATTTACAAGCCCAATTCATACACACATACACCATGATTGATCTGGACTTATTCCTGGTATTCAAGCATGTTTTCAACATATGCAGATAAATTAGTGTGATAACCATGAAATGCAAGATAAGTGTACAGAATTATCTGAATAGTTATGGAATACATATTTAACAATATTCAATGCACTTTCATGATAAAAAAATATGAACAACTAGGGATAGAATGAAATTACCTCAACATAATAAAGGTTATATATCACAAGACAAAAACTAACATAGTAATCATTAGTGATAAACTAAAATCTCTGTCTAAAATCAGGAAGAAAACAAGGATATCCATTTTTTTTACTTGTATCTTACATAGTTTTGGAAGACCTTGACAGAGATGTTAGGCAAGCTTACAAAAAAGTGTCCAAATTGTTGGATCTGTTCACAGATGACGTATTTTATGTAGAAACACTTAAATGGGTCCACAAAATGTTTAGAAATAATGAGTAGATCCAGTAAAGTTGAAGGAAACAAAATCAGTATAGAAATATCAGTTTTATTTATCTACAGTACTAACAAAGTATCCACAAAAAAATTCAGAAAACAATCCTCCATGTGCTGAACCTAAGCTGAGGACATGGTGAAATAGGTTAGCAAACACAAAGTTGCAGTTGCTGGGGGGGTGGGGTGGCTGAAATGTCTAATTTCATAGAAAAGGTAAAGTTACCACTCCAAAGGCTCATGAAGTTTGAAATAAGATTATTTCCACTGTAGTTTGCCACACTAATTCCTACACCCTAAGTAGGACAGATCTTTGGTGGAGACTTCCAGTGATCTTGGGGCATAAAGGTGCTAGAATTGTGGAAAGCATTGTTCAAGGAGTTACTAAGTTGAAAGTAAGTTATATTGTCATCCCACTTTACATTTCACAATGTAGAGAATGCAGATTTTGTCTCAATCCTAAAACAAATATCTCCAGAAGACAAGAATCATTGAAAGGAAAGGATAAATGTCGGGCAGTACTAGCAGATTTACCTGAAAAAGAAATACAATTTTACATTACATGGGAACAAGCATATTATCTGAATAAACAGTTGTGGCTGATTCCTCTTTTGCTGGAATTGATTCTTTCACACTTTTGGATAGAGTCTGCTTTCTGGTTGCAGCATTTCAACAGGCTATGGTGCTGTTGTGAACATAGTCAAGGTGGAGCCTGACTCTATTTATGCTGTCCTTGGCCTAGGAAGAGTTGGACTAGCAATGGGCTAAAAGGTGGCTAGTAGTCCCAAATCATTGGTATGTACTTAAATAAAGATAAATCCAAAAAGGTCAAGTAATTTAGGGTCTCTGAATGTATTAATTGCCAGAACTTCAGTAAAACCATTCAGGAAATATGTGTTGAGAAGACTGATGGGAAAAATACACCACTCCTTTGAGTGTATGAGTAATGTGAAGGTCATGAGAGCAGTGCTAGAGGACTGTTACAAAGGCTGTAACATCAATGTGGTGGTTGTCACAGCTGCTTCAAATGAAGAAATTGCCGTTCATCCTTTCCAGCTAATTACAGGCATCACATGGAAAGGCACTAACTTTGGAGAATGGGAGAATACAGCAAGCACCACAAAGTTGCTATCTGAATGTACATAAAAAAGATAAAAGTCGGGACGCCTGGGTGGCTCAGTTGGTTAAGCAGCTGCCTTCGGCTCAGGTCATGATCCCAGAGTCCTGGGATTGAGTCCCACATTTGGCTCCTTGCTCGGCAGGGAGCCTGCTTCTCCCTCTGCCTCTGCCTCCCACTCTGCCTGTGCTCGCTCGCTCTCTCTCTCTCTCTCTGACAAATAAATAAATTTAAAAAAGATAAAAGTTAAATAATTTGTGACTCACAATTTTTCTTTTGACTAAATTAATGAAGCCTTTGAATTGATGCATGCAGGGAAAAGTATTGAATCATTTGTAAAGATTCAAGTTCACAAAATAAAAGCCCATCCTTGTTATAATTCTTGTGTTGTGATTGAGACAACAAGAAAAGTAGAAGCTCTTTCAAGTTCACAACTGCATACACCTTTAGTAACCTACTATAAGGAGTACCATTTACTTATAATTCATGAATCTTTAATCAAAATAAGAATAATACAGTTGTGAGTCTGTTTTATGGACTTTCCTTTACATGAATAAATGTTAGCTCATTAAGGGGTATTTTAACATAATAAAAATGATTTCTGCTTAAAACAGAAAACAATTCTATACAATATCATCAAAAATAATGAAGCAGGAATAAACTTAACCAAGAATTTGAAGAGATATTTAAACTCCAATGTTTATTATAGTAACTGTAATATAAAATAGTAAACAAATATCCAACTATTCAACAAATAATGTAGGGAAAACTGGACAGCTACATCTGAGAATATGATATTGGACCACAAATTTATGCCATACATAAAAATGAATTCAAAATAGATTAAGGACCTAAATGTGAGACCTGAAACCATAAAATTCCTAAAAAAAATACACAGTAGTTTTTTGACATCAGCCATAAAAACGTTTTTCTAGATATGTCTCCCTTGGTAAGGGAAACAGAAGCAAAATTAAACTATTGGAACTATATCCAAATAAAAAACTTTTGTACAACAACAAAAAATCATCAAAATATATTGTACTGTCTACAAATACTGAAGGTTTGACTTCTTCCTTGCCAGTTTGGATTCATTTTATTATTTATTTATTTATTTATTTATTATTTATTTATTTAGACTGATTGCTGAGGCTAAGATGTTCAGTACTATTTTGAATAGTAATGGTGAGTGTGGACATCCTTGTTTTGTTCCTGACTCTAGGGAAAAATAATATTCTATTATATATAATATTTGGTTGAATATTATTTTTTATATTTATATTATATTATTTTTATAGTTCAATATGTTATTTTTATAGTTCAATATGTTTTTATGGTTGAATAATGTTCAACATTATTCAACCATATGGTTGAATAATGTTGAACATTATTCAACCATAAAAAGAATGAAATCTTGCCATTTGCAATGACATGGATTGAGCTACAGAGTATAATGCTAAGCCAAATAAGTCAGTCAGAGAAAGAAAAATACCATATGATTTTCCTCACATGTAGAATTTAAGAAACAAAATGAACACATGGAAAAGAAACCAGAGGGACAAACCAAAAAACAAACTTTTAAAAACGTTTTTATTTATATTCCAGTTAGTTAACAGTGTACTATTAGTTTCAGGTATACAATATAGTAATTCAACACTTGTATAAAACATTCAGTGTTTAACTATGGAGAACAAACTGATGGTTATCAGAGGGTAGATGGTTAGGAGGATGGGTAAAATAGGTGATGGTGATTAAGAAGTGCCCTTGATGTGATGAGCACTGATTGGTTTATGGAATCATTGAATCACTATATTATATACGTGAAAGTAATATACAATGTATGCTCACTATCCTGGAATTTAAAAAGAGAGAGAAAACAAAGAAAAAGAGAAAAAGCAAAACCAAAACTAAGACAGACTCTTAAATATAGTATAAAAACCAGAGGTTGCCAGAGGGGAGGTATGTGGTAGGATGAGTGAAATAGGTGAACAAGATTAAGAGTTTACTTATCTTGATGAGCACCGAGTATATATATAGAATTGTTGAATAATTATACTGCATACCCGAAACATATATAGCACTGTATGTTAATTATATTTGAAAAATAAAAAAAATACAAACTACCTATATAAAATAAGTTTAGTAAGCTAAAAGAAAAGAAACAAGTAAGTGAAACCAGGAAAAATAGGAATAAAAAATAACAATATTAACAAATAGCAACTATAGATCGAGGGTGGGAAGATGGTAGAGGAGAAGGCCCCTAAGCTCACTTCTTTGCAAGATACAACCAGTATAAATAACCCAGAACATGACACAAAGACTGGCAGAAGAAACCCAACAACTAAATGTAAAGAAGTCACTTCAAAAAGGGTAGGAAGGGTGGAGATGTGCTGAGGAGATAAACAGAACATGGGACTGCCCACCAGAGAGACTAAAATGTGGGCACAGCAAAGGGACAGAAAGAATGCATCACACTGGGGAGGCTTCGTTATCAAAACATACACCATAATATTTGACTTTGAAAACTAGAGGATCTGAATTTTGTGAATTCTTATAAGCAGAGGGACGTAAAGCCTGGAATTATAAAAACCGGTAATCTCGGGTCTAGGAGAGCCTGGAGAGTGAGAGGATACAGTCCATACCCTTAAAGACACAGCACAACAACAATAGCCCAGGAATATACAGAATAGAAGTAGTTTGAAAAACACCTGGGGCATATGGGAAGGAGAGTTATTTACTAATCTCAGAGCATGTCCTAGAGGGACAGAGATGGCTGGGAGACTTCTCCAGGAGTAAAGGAGCTGGCAGGTGCCATTTCCCTTCCAAAACAACAGCATTAACTCAGAGACAAATGCAGGAACCAGCAAACAAGGACATTCACTACATAACATTCTTACTACCCCCATGGCTTTCAGGATTTGCCTCTTCCAGCCAAGCTTACCTCAGTTTCAGTGCTACAGGTCCCTTCCCCCAGAAGACCAACACAAACCTTGCAAACACCCACCTGTTTTTCAGGGATTTGGACTTTTCAGTGGCAGTAGTAGCAGCTGTTGTGGTGGGTCCTCTCCTGCAGAGGACTGGCATGCATCTTGTTAAAATTGCAGGACTTGTCCTCATGCATGTTGAAAATCACCTTCTTTGGTGGTAGCCAGGCCAGACCCTCTCCCATGGAAGACTGGTATACATTATTAAAACTGTGTACCCTGTCCCTGAGCATGTTGTGGATCTGCCCCTTCCAATACAGTCTTGGCCTGAGGCCATTCAAACCATGGCCACAAGCCTGGTTGTATGCAAGCAGCCCCAATGGAGGAAGCACCATTCCAAAGTGACTTCTGCACTGGGGAGAGCGAGAGACAGCCACATACACCAGTATTAATGCCAACATAATAATGGGCTGTGAACAAATAGGTGGACTGAATGCAGACCTCACCTACCAATGAAAGTTTCTCAGGGGAAAACACAGGAAAAATGTACTGCAGTTTGATGTTACTGAATATCTTGCAGAAGCCTGGTCTGACTAAACTCAAGCCCAAAGCATCCTCAGACTAGTCCACTAAAAACACCAAAATGACAAAACACTGACCACAACAGGCAAAAAGAACCACTGAATGTGACAAGACTGAAGGAAAAAAGTGACCCAGTGACAATAGAAGGATGCACACAACACACACAAGAGGCATCATTGAAGAAGCAGGTTCTGGTAAACAAGGGACACTGGACTACAGGGCAATATAAGACCTCTTCTTAATGAGGCCAATAGTTTGAAGGCAAGAGGTGTAGCTAACTTTGCTAACACAAAGAAACAGGCATAGACAGACAAAATTTGGGGACAGAAGCATATGTCCCAAATTAAAGAATAGGACAAAACCACCTCAACAGACCTGAATAAAATGGAAATAAATAATGTGCCTGATAGGGAATTTAAAGTAATTATCATAAAGATACTCACAAGACTTGAGAAAACATTGGAGGATGTCACTGAGGACCTCAACAAAGATATAAAAGAACTAATCGGAGATTAAGAACACAATAAATTAATTTAAAAATACACTAAATGGAGTAAATAGCAGACTAGAGAAAGTAGAAGAAGGAAACAGCCATCTGGAGAACAGTATAACAGAAAGTAATCAAGCTGAGTGGGGGAGAAATAAACAAAATAAGAATAGATTTAGAGTACTCAGCAACTCCATCAAGTATAATATATTTATACTTATTTCAGGGATCTCTGAAGAAGAAAAAAAGAAAGCAGGCAGAAAATTTATTTGAAGAAATAATATCTAAAAATTTCCCAAATCTGGAGATGGAAACAGAAATTCAGATCAAAGAGGTACAGAGATCCACTCCCCCCCCCAAATCAACCCAAGAATGTCTACACCAAGACACATGGCAATTAAAGTGGCAAAAAATAATGATAAAGAGAGAATTTTAAAACTAACAAGAGAAAACAAGGCAGTTACATACAAGGAAGAACCCATAAGGCTGTCGGTAGAGACACTTCACAGGAAAGAAGGGGGAGGCATAATATAGTCAAAGTGCTGAAAGTAAAATATCTGCATCCAAGAATATTATGCCCAGCAAGGTCATCATTCAAAATTGAGGAGGTATATAGAGTTTCCCAAACAAAAGTAAAAGGAATTCATGACTACTAAACCATCCCAACAAAAAATCTTAAAGGGAAGAGAGGCAAGATGGTGGATGAATAGGATATACTATTTCAAGCAGTCCCATGAATTTAGCTGGATATCTTCCAAACCATTCTGAACACCCATGAAATCAGTCTGAGATGTAAGAATATATATCTGGGTCTCTACAAGCAGAAAATCTTGGGTGGTTGTGAGGTATGAAGGATCGAGTCATGATTCTGAGGGCAAATATTGGAAGATAAACAGAAGTGGGAGGGAGCCTTCATAAGTTAGCACTGGGAAGGTGATATAATACCAGAGTGCAGAAGTGTCCCCCGCTGGGGACCGGACACAGACTTACAGACTGGTAGCAGTGGGGAAAGGACTTTAGTGCAGGCCCAGACAGGATCCAGAAGCTGCAGGTGTGCACACATGAACCAGGAACAGCTCATGGTTTTAGAAGCACAAAGGGCAGAGATGTGCCTGGCTCTGGGATTGACCTCTGGGAGAGCTGGTGTGGGCAGGCATCACCATGGGAGGCTATAACTTTTAGCAGCACAGACAGAAAGGGAGACTGTGTCCTGGAGAACTCAGTGAAGAACAGACTATGATTTATCTGTTCTGGGTCAGAAGTTTCAGTGTGGTCATTTATGCTCTGACTCTCAGAAGAGATGGAAGAGATGTGGAAAGCTTCCAGAGAACAAAAGCTAAAAAAAAAAAAATAGTTCCCACTGAGCACACCCTTACTCTCAACAAGTGGAAGGGCATCTCTGTCCATGCACAGTTGTATGAGTAACAGCATGGCAGTCCCTTCCCCAAAAGACAGGCTGAAAGAACAAGTGGATGGCAACACCACAGTCCCCACAAAACAGGTGCATCTTGCTTGGGTCATGATTAATACCTTGGAATCTGTACATTCTCTCTTCCACCCCTCAACAGAATGACTAAGAGGAGGAACCCCCCAGAAAAGAAAATAATCAGAGATTATGGCCTTAGCTGCAGACTTAATGGATATGGATATAAGCAAGATGTCAGAGATAGACTTCAGATTACCAATTACGAAATCAATATCTAGTCTTGAGAAAATATTAATGAAAATATACAATCTCTAAGGGCAGAAATGAGAACTAATCAGGCCAAAAGTAAAAATTCTATGAATGAGATGCAGTCTAAACTAGGTACTCTGACAGCCAAGATAAATGAGGCAGAAGAACAAGTTAGCCAGATAGAAGATAAGATGATAGAAAGAAGGAAGCTGAGGCCTGGAAAAAACAGCTAAAAGCCCAAGAGAGCAGACTGAGAGAGAGTAATAATGCCAGGAAATGTTCCAATGTCAGAATTCTTGGGATCCCTGAAGGGGCGGACAGAGAGAGGTCTAGAAGATATATTTGAACAAATTGTAGCTGACAACTTCCCTAATCTGGGGAAGGAAACATACACTGGTGCCCAAAAGGCAGAGAGGATCCCTACCAAGATTGATAATAGACCCACACCACAACATATAATAGTAAAACTTGAAATCTTAGAACCAAGGAAGCAGTCCTGAAAGCAGATAGAAGGAAGAGGTGGGAGGAACATCAGAATAATGTCAGACCTGTCCACATAGACATGACAAGCCAGAAAGGGCTGGCAAGACATATTCAGGGTACTAAAGGAGAAAAACATGGAGCAAGGATATTTCATCCAGCAAGGCTACCCTTCAGAATGGATAAGGAGACAAAGAGCTTCCAGGACCAGCAGAAACTGAAAGATTATGTGTCCGCCAAGCCAGCCTTGCAAGAAATACTAAGGGAGATTCTAAAAAAGAAGAAGACCTCAAGAGTGATACTGACCAGAAAGTAAGAGACAATCTATAGAAACAGGGACTTCACAGGCAAAATGATGGCACTAAAATCATCTTTCAATAGTCAACCTTGATGTAAACAGCCTAAATGATCCCATGAAATGGAACAAGTTTGCAAATTGGATAAAAAGGTATGATCCATCCATATGCTATCTATAAGAGACTCGTTTTGAACCTAAAGATATATCCAGACTGAAAGTGAGAAGATGGAGAAATATTTTTCATTCCAATGGACCTCAAAAGAAAGCTGGGGTAGTAATTCTCATATCAGACAAAATAGATTTTAAGCAAAAGACTGTAGTAAGATACACAGAGGGACACTATATCATGCTTTAACAGTCTATCCAATAAGAAGATTTAACAATTGTAAACATCTATGTCCCAACATGGGAGCAGCCAACTACATAAGCTGACTAATAACCAAAATAAAGAATCATATTGTTAATAAAACTTTAATAGTGGGAGACCTCAACACACCACTCTTAGCAATAGACAGATCATCTAAGCAGAAGATGAACAAAGAAACAAAAGCTTTGAATGACACATTGGACCAGATGGACTTCATAGATATATACAGAACATTCTACCCTAAAACAACAGAATGCTCCTTCTTCTCGAAAGCACATGGAACTCTCTCTAGAATAGATCACATACTGTGTCACAAATCAGGTCTCAACCAATACCAAAAGACTGATAAGTTTCACTGCATATTTTAAGACCATGATGCTTTGAAACTGGAACTCAATGACAAGAAAAAAATTGGAAGGAATTTGAACAATTGGAAGCTAAAGAACATCTTTCTAAGGAATTATTGGGTCAACCAGAAAATTAATGAAGAACTTAAATAATTCATGGAAACCAATGAGAACAAAAACATATCATTCCAAAACCTATAGGATACCTCAAAGGTGGTCTTAAAGGGGAAATACATAGCCATCCAAGCCTCACACACACAAAAAGTAGAAAAATCCAAATGTACAAGCTAAACTTACATCTAAAGGAGCTGGAGAAAGAATAGCAAATAAAACTTAAACCAAAAAAGATCAACAAAACAAAAACCAGAAAAATGGTAGAACAAATTTATACAACTAGAAGCTGGTTTGTTGAAAGAATTAATAAGATCAGTAAACCTCTGGCCAGATTTATCCGAGGGGGAGAGAGAGAGAACCCAAATTAATAAAATTATGGACGAAAGGCAAGAGATCACGACTAACAAGGAAATAAAAACAACTCTTAGAAATTGTTACCAGCAACTATATGCCAAGAAATTAAGCAACCTGGAAGAAATGGATGCCTTTCTGGAAACATAAACTACCAAAACTGACACAGGAAGAAATAGACAATGTAAACAGATCCATAACCATCAAGGAAATTGAAACAGTAATCAAAAACCTCCCATAAAAGAAGAGTCCAGGATCAGATGGCTTCCCAGTGGAATTCTACCAAACATTTAAAGAAGAAATAATACCTATTCTTCTGAAACTGTTCCAAAAAATAGAAACAGAAAGAAGATTTCCAAACTTGTTCTGAGGCCAGTATCACCTCAATCCCAGAACCAGGCAAAAACTCCATTAAAAAGGAGAATTACAGACCAATATCCCTAATGAACATGGATTCCAAAATACTTAACAAGATACTATCCTTAAATAATCTCATATTTGATGTCTTTTTATGATTTACTAACTAGTATTTATTTGATGTGTTCTTGTCATTTAATGCGACATCACTGGTATGTGACAATTATGAGACTTTTGCATCAACATGAATGGGACTGGAGGAAATTATGCTGGGTGAAATAAGTCAAGCAGAGAAGGTCAATTATCATATGGTTTCATTTACTTGTGGAATATAAGGAATAACATGGAGGACATTAGGAGAAAAAGGAAAAGTGAATTGGGGGAAATCAGAGGGGGAGGTGAACCACAAGAGACTGAGGACTGAGAAACAAACTGAGGATTTCAGAGGGGAAAGGAGTGGGGGGAGGGTTAAGCCTGGTGGTGGATATTAGGGAGGACATGGAATGCATGGAACACTGGGTGTTATACATAAACACTGAATCTGGGAACTCTGTATCAAAAACTAATGAGGTATTTTGTGGTGAATAACGTAACACAATAAAAAAATAAAACAAAGAAAATTATGAGATTATTTCAGATGATGCACTTGATTATGGGATCCAAGAAATCATTGTGTCCAAGCATTTGCATGCAAGTACTTAGTGAAAATGTAGGTAAAAATATTTCATCAAAGCATAAAATCAGCTGTGCTTCTTGAAATGCATTGTGCATCTATATAAAAACTTTATGTTGTGGATGATATGCTATAACCATCAATGCTTAAAGATTCATCATACTGATGGAAAAAAAAGAAATCTTAAAGGGGTCTCTTTGAGTAGAAATGAAAGTCCAAAATTAAGAGTTAAAAAAATTAGGAAGCAAAAAAGCAGTAATAAGACATCTATCTGTAAAGAAATCTGTCAAGGGACTCACAAAATAAAAGCATGTAATGTATGACACCTCAGGCCTAAATTGTGGGGAACAGAGGAGTAAGGAATAGGTACAAACTTAAGTGACCATCAACTCCATATAAACTGGTATATGCAGAAGATGTTTTGTACAAATCTAATGATAATGACCAATCAAAAGCCAGTAGTAGATATGCAAAAGTTAAAGAGAAACGAATCTAACCATAACATTAAGGAAAGACAACTCATCATGAGAAAAGAGCAAGAGAAGAAAGGAACAGAGAAAACTACAAAAACAACCATAAAAGTAACAAAGTAACAAAATGGCAATAAATACGTATCTATCAGCAATTACTTTGAATGTAATTGGAACCAACATTCCAATCAAAAGACATACTGTGACAGAATGGAGAGAAAAAAAATAGACACATCTATGTGCTGTCTACAAGATACTAATTTCAGACCTAAATACACATGGAGACACAAAGAGAAGGGATGGAAAAATATTTCTCATGCCAGTGGAATTGAAAAGAAAACCAGGGTAACAATATTTCATCAGACAGAATAAACTTTAAAACAAATATTTTAACAAGACACAAAAGACCTTATCTAATCATGAAGGGGATAATCCAAAAAGGAGATATAACAATTATAAATAGTAATGCACCCAAAATAGGGAGATTCAAATACATAAAAACTATTACTAAACATAAAGGAAATAATTGATAGCAATAAAATAATAGGGGATTTTTTAAAAGAAAAAATTAGTTTTTTTTAAGATAATGTAGTGTTTTACAGAAACAAAATCAGAAATTGCAGGAACTTTGGAATACATAAAACTAGACACTTAAATACAATCACATCTGTCTTTCATCCTCATTTCTACACATGACTTCAGCCTGTGTTTCCCCCAGTAACTGGACAAACTCTATTTCTCTCATTCATATGGCTGGAAACACTTTTAGTTTTACCCACAGGGAAAAGAAAGAGGTCATCAAATACAATAATGTCAAGGAATGGGGATAGCCTTAGATTTCATATTCACATATTTGGAACACTGTGTCCAAGTCAGTGTCACATTGCACAAACATGCAGATTTTGATAGGAACCCTGTGGTTGGAGGAAGAGTTTTTTAAATATATATAGGTAAGTTTTATTTGAATGTCTGCTTAAATAGGACTTGATGTTTTTACAAAAGGTTAAAATTGTTTCAACAATGAAACTTTGTCTTAATCTTCATATTGTCTCAGAACTTGGTTGACTGCCATATCATTGCCAGAAGTACACCCTCACTAATTATATACATCACACACAAAATCTAAAAGTTTTTTGGTTGCACTTCCCATTTTTCTGCAAATCTCTTAAACTGCTTTCAGTTACAACAGAAGGACAAGATTTTATCCACTCTTACTCTACTCCACTGGAGGAAAAAAATTCCTCAATTCTCTTGTTTAAGGGGTGGTTGCTTGCAAAGTAGTATACAAATGAAGAACCTAACATTAACACACAAAAAATGTAGTAATTATATATACTGTAACTCTGCTTTACAATTTTTCATTAAGGAATTATTCTTATTTTATTATCTTTTTTTTATTTATTTATTTATTTTTATTTCTTTTCAGCGTAACAGAGTTCATAGTTTTACATCACACCCAGTGCTCCATGCAATGCGTGCCCTCCACAATACTCACCACCTGGCTCCTCCACCCTCCCACCCCCCGCCCCTTCAAAACCCTCAGGTTGTTTTTCAGAGTCTATAGTCTCTCATGGTTCATCTCCCCCCGTTTCCCTCAACTCCCTTCTCCTCTCCATCTCCCCATGTCCTCCGTGTTATTTGTTATGCTCCACAAATAAGTGAAACCATATGATAATTGACTCTCTCTGCTTGACTTATTTCACTCA
>PISX010025686.1:0-25743 GCA_004024625.1 Mellivora capensis | reverse complement strand
TTGATAGTGAATATACTGAAACTTTTTGAGGTTTAACCTAGATTAGATCTACAATGATGAATGAAATGAGTAAATAAGAGATTTGATTTAAAATAAACAGTTGTGTTGTTGTGAATGAAAGCTGAGCTTACCTTGTAGGTTCTCCAGAGGAATCATTTTATTCAAGCCATGTGTATCCAAAGGAAGTTTTTCCACCATATTTTGGTATTTGGCAATGAAAAGTGTTTTCTGATTCTGTATCTTTGTTTATAAAGCCAGCATATTTTGACTTGCATATAGCAATGCCTACTACATATTTGCAGGATAAATGAAAGGAAAATTAGGCAGCATGGAGGGCTCTCCTTACATGAAGACAGAATCACAAGAGGAGAAGTTAGTGTTGGAAAACTTTCAGGAAAGAAATGCATAATGCTTTGACTCATAATGGTTTGGTGTATCCTTTTTTACTATGTAAAACCAGCTTTCAGCAAAACCTTATTGTCAATGGGTTAGTTTCCCTTGCTTTAAGTGACCTGTTTCTTCCCTCTTGGATTCCATGTCCTTGTTGGTCCCATTCTAACTTCAATCCTGTGCTCCAGTCACTGTAATCCAAACAATGGGTGATGTGGGCCAACCTGTCTGCCAGACCAGGCCCCTCTCCGTCAGGCTTCCTTTCTCCCTAGTCCCTATCCCCAGAGTCAAGAAGAGTCTGGTATATCTACCAGTCTTTGCTATACGAAACTGAACTGCTGTATCTCTCTAAAATCATTTGCGTTTTATTAGAGGACTAAAAAGTTTCAAAATAATGGCTCACCAATGTAAAAATTCAATGTTTAGGAGAGAGATATCTGATAGCTTAAAATTCTTATAGAGTCTCACTGCCTCTGCTTACAGATGTCATCAACTATTTCTTTTTAAACTTTAAGCCCCATTGTACATTTGAAACCATTTGTACCAATCAATTGTACACATTCTGGTTCCCATGGTCTTCAAAATATCACAGTTTGGCTGTGTTCAAATTGTCCTGGAGGCAGGGATAAGTACATGTTCAAAAGTATTTCCAGTGGGGAAATCCAGCGTGCTAGACAGTGGAGAAATGTAGCTTGCTAGAGAATGAGCCAGTTAGACTCAGCAGGATGCATGCACTTTGGGATAAATAAATCTTGATAAATTGGCCCTAATCTGAAGTCTTCTTTCTCAAAGTATGGAGAAAATTTGTAAGATTTCTCTTACATAAATGAATGACTGGTGGATAGTGAATAAATAGAGGCTTTGAATTACCTTTAAAGAATCATAACATTATCAATTCAATAACTTACCACATATTCACAGTCTGTCAAATGTTTGCATTTTTTTCTCCATGTGGATTTTTAAAACTAGTTTGTTTACATTTTATATCAGACCTTTTATTTGTCTCTTTAACTGATGTTTTTTCAAACCGGATGGTCTTGGTCTAGCTAATAACTATGGTGCATCACTAATACTCTTTCCGTTGTCAGTGGCAAAAAATAAATAAATAAGTAAATAAAATAGCCATGCAAACTGACTTAAGCAGAAAGAGATTGTATGGTTTCATGTAACTGAAAATGTCTGGAGTAGCTCAGGCATGAGTGATCTAGATACTCAAATGATATCATCCAGGATACTTTGTTTTTGTTTTGCTTCTTTTGGGTTTGCTTTTTTCCATCCTGTTTTTGCCTTATGCTCAGAAATCTCTCTTTGTTAAAAATCCAGCCTGGGATTTTCTTAGGTTCAAGATCAGTGAAAAATATGTTCTTTCCTTATAGCCCTTGTAATTTCCTCTGCTGGAACTAACCTGAGTCTTTGGCCCATCCCTGAGCCAATCACTCTACCTCTACCCAGGTGGGTAGATTAGGAAGGATGGAAGATGGGGGACAGGGAGAGAGAGAGATTTTCCCTGAAGGCAGGGACTATCTCTAATCCACCATTTTTTCCCCCAGTTTAATCCAAGACTTTGGTACATGCTAGGCTCATAGTACATATTCAATACATATGAATTGAACTGATGTGAAATTAAAATCTGGTTTAGTTCCTACATTATTAATTTTTCTCTTTATTATCTTGTTGGATTATTTTAATTCTGCTGAGATAATGTGAAAGTTCCTTCACCTTTTACTTATGTAGCTTTACTCGACCTCTTTTCTTTGCATGTTACTCTATTATCTTTCTATCACAGCAGCTTCTTCTAAAGAGCTCTGCTTCTTTTTAGAGTGGCTACATCTTTTAGTATGATATGGAACATCATAAAAAGTTTTCAACTTTATTGTCTCATGAGAACAAGTAAGTGGGGAGTGGGAGAGCAGGAGAAGCATGTATTGAAGGTTTATGATGGCTCTACACACTCCATTTATGTTAGCACCTTCAATCCTAAGAGCAAAGGCATGAAGTAGAACAATTATTGCCCTCATTTTATAGATGAGAAAACTGACACATAGAATAGTAAGCCATTTGTCCAGACTTTCAAAGTTAGGAGTAGATGAGCCATTTCAGTAAATAATTCATATCAGTAAGTTGCTCATTTTTTTGGGGGGGGGGGTCTGTTTGTTTTGGAGATCCCGTCTTTCATGGTGCAGTTTTCCTTCAGAGTTCCCATTTTGTTCATTGGTAGTGTTTTGAATATTGATTTTTCCTCCGACAAGGGAAAATATATTCAAACCTGTATTTGCAAAGCAAACTGGGGATGAGTATTTGAGTACTGGTTAAAACCCTTTCTCAGACAACTTGAGAACAGGTTTAGTATTGAATTTTCACATTTAACAGCTACTTCATCTAACAAGCCTCATGCGCTTAGTGGGATTTTTTCCCCCTTATTCCACCAACTATTCCGACATGCTGTATAGAGGATTATGTAAAAAACTACAATCACTGGACTTTAGCAGTAAGTGGCTGTGGAATAGACCCCAGCCATCTGAGTAAGAGGCTCTGTATTAGTGAGAAGCTTCCTATGTTTTCTCAGGTTCTTTCACCTGGAGGGTCTTATTATGTTATGTGAAGCATTCTGCAGAAGGAAAACCACTTCTCACCCTTTATCTAGTTCCTCCTAGCTTGTATTTAATAGAAATTCTTCTCATATACTAGTAACATATTGTATGATAGTCTTAATATTTAGGTCTTGTGAATTTATACCTTTTTTCTCCATCTCATAGATAATTTTATGGAAGTTTATAAGGACCCTGAAACCATTTGAAACCAGACAGCTTATTCATTAGGTGAATTGTTTTTTTTAATTTAACTATTAGAGGGTAATAGGGTAATCTTCTATATTTCTATTACTACAGGTTATTTGTAGGAGAGAGGAAGCTCATTTTTCTCCCTTGATCTCTAACAGATTATTATTTCACAAACAACTAACAACATGAAAATAAAATAAATAGGAGAAGGAGCTTTAAAAAAATAGAAATATCTAAGTACAAGCTCTGATGTTTTCATTTAAAATCAATCAGTGCCACTCAGTTTGATTTAATTTTTACATCCTTTCTACTTCAAAGTAAATGTTGATTTAATGATTTACTTTTGCTTCCTAAAATTGGAAATTAATGAACTGAGCAGATATAGGTACTGACTGGAATACTGTTGTAGCATTCTGGAAATCTGAACTCAGAGCACTAGGGACTGAAGTCCTAGTACTATGTTCTACCATATACCCTTTTCCTTCAAATACATCATTTGCTTTTGTTAAGTCTCAATTTTCTTTCCTTTAAAATGGGAATAATAAAATCTATCTTATGAATAAGATCTGTAAGATTATAGATAAGAGATTATAGATATAGATAAGATGTGAGAATTGATAAACGATATTTAAGGAAATGCTTTGAAATAACAAGTACTACAGAAATGTAGGAATTATCCTTAGTAATCATGAAAATATTTTGTTGTTTCAAACTATTTTAAATGATATTATTTGGAGATAATACTGATCGTCAACCATTAAGAAGTTTTCTAAAAGAAAATGTCACCACTAGGTTTAAGGATGTCAATTCCATCTTATTTTTGGAACTTTCACATGCAGATTAAAAATAGAAATAGTTCAGAATATGTCACTTTGCATCTCTTTTTCCATTTGAATAAAGTCAGTATCTAAACTTGTTATTTTTGTTTTCTGATAAGAAAAGTCTCCTTTCATCACCAAATTACAATCTAACTTGAGCAGTTTCATCTCTTTTCAATCAAAGACAAATCTACATGGTAACATTTTGTTCACTGTTTCTCTACTATATAATAGCCTCTCTTTAAAAATGATGTTTTAAAAAAGAATTTTAACATATCTGAATATAGCCTAGCACTCTGTTACAATAAACCTAAGATTTAGAATACCCTCTGGAGAACTGTCAACATTTAACTCTCTAATCTCCCACTAAAAAGAGTAATTGTAAAGCACTTAGAACAAAGAGGTGGCCCCTACTAAGTGCTCAGTCAATGTCCACTGCTGACATTAATGAGAGGGAGGAAAGAATAAATGAAGACTAAACAAATAAGTCCTTCACTCTAATTTTGTTGAGCAGGCCTCATTTAATGCCATAAACAATCCAAAAGATGACAAAGAAAATACAAAATAGAGGAAATCTACTAGGTAAGCAGAAAAATAATTTTAGAGGAGTAGGTTAAATTAAGTATTTATATAATGCTACAGGACACAAGACACTAAAAATTGTACCATAAATTGTGGAGACAAGAGATGCCAACACACCACCTGCAGAGGATAGTATCAATCCCCCGTTGAGAAGGAGAAATGGTACATAATGACTTCTCTAACTAGGGATAAAATAGGAAAGTCCAGTTCAGCTCCCTGTCAAGTGCCATTCCTGAGATTGTCAAGATCAACTGCACAATGACACCTACTAAATTTAGGAGCTGTTGACTACTTCTGGGGTACCTGAGTGGCTCAGTCAGTTAAATGTCCAACTCTTAATTTCAGCTCAGGTCTTGATTTCAGTGTTGTGAGTTCAAGCCCCGTGCTGGGCTCCACAGTGGTTGTGGAGCCTCCTTAAAAAAAAAAAAAAAAAAAAAAAGGAAAGAAAAGAAAAGAAAGAAAAAGAAAAAGAGCTGTTGACTGTTTCCTTAGGAGTAACACTGCAACCAGCATGATATGTAAAATTCATTGACAACTGGATCTTTGTGTGACATTTATCAGACAAAGCTTTGTTATTTTAAACACAAGCAAAGACAAGCAGAATCTCAGACTCTTCGCAATGTGATAAAAATTATGCTTTTTTTGACTGCTCACTTAAATAAGAAATTCTTATTGTTTGGGTATAAAGAATTTTATTTTAGTCTAGTATCATCACAGACAGCTAAAAAATGTATATAATAGATTCATGGATTGGAACTCCTAAAATAAATCTGAAGGATTGACATGATAAAAATCTTCCACAAATTATTGAGAAAATATTCTCTCAGGACACAGAACATACTTTGGTTGACAAAATTTAGACTTCTGGATTTTCAAGATCTCCTGGCATTACACACATAAAAAACTTTAAACACATTAGTGGATTTAAGTTTAATAGTTTTAAGTCACTGTGTTATATGCAGGATTTTTATCACAGGAAAGACTCTCATAATCGATGGTGACACTACATTTGGCAAGTTGCTCTTACTTAATTTACGAATTAATTATATTAGGTAAAAGCTATAAAGACTATTATCCATTCATTTATCTTTTTTATTTTCTAAGTCTTATCCCTGAATCATTTTAGATAAACAGAAAATTTATTTAGATTTTCTTGATTGAGCTCACAGTCTACTGAATCATGTACTTATACTTTTTCTTACCTTTCAGTAAGACCCAGTAAGAAAGAGTTAAAAGATGGGCATGTTTTCATCTTCTGAAAAATACCTGTCAAACTTCCCTTAGAATATAATTCTAAGAAAATGCATCTATTCTGTAGAACTTGGAATTTCTTTTGACCTTATAGTAAGAAACATATAAACCACCAGAGTTCCATTTCTGCTTTGATTCCTACCATGTTCAAAACAAAATTGAGTGTTCAAATATAGTAATCATTGTGGTCAAGTTTCTGGAAGAATTATCCCTCTTTCTGTCTTCCAAATACATTTAATTTTACAAGCACATGGCCTCTGTGCCATGATATTCAATAAGAGTTTGTTTTTAAAAACAATAGAAAATAAATGATAATTATGTGATGTGATAGAGGTGTTGGCTAAAATTATGGTAATAATCATATTGTAATCTATAAACGTATCAAATCCACACATTGTGTACCTTAAACTTACATAATGTTGTATGTCAGATATATCTCAATAGAAAAAATAAAAAATAAAAAAAAGTTTGTAAGTCATTCAAAATCATTTGTGTAATAGGATGGTGAAAATTAAAAATAAACAAATAAATAACAATACAAACTAGACCACTATATTACAGCAAAGTGAGTTAAAGAGGAATGTAAGACTGAAACCATAAAATTCCTAGAAGAGAACATAGACAGTAAGCTCCTTGACACCAATCTTGGCAATAAGTTTTTGGATTTGACACCAAAAGCAAAGGCAACAAAAACAAAAATAAGTATGGGGTGCTCTCTTCTGCACAGCAAAGAAAACTATCAACAAAATGAAAAAGTGGGGCACCTGGGTGGCTCAGTGGGTTAAAGCCTCTGCTTTCGGCTCAGGTCATGATCCCAGGGTCCTGGGATTCAGCCCCGCATGGGGCTCTCTGCTCCGCAGAGAGCCTGCTTCCTCCTCTCTCTGCCTGCCTGCCTCTCTTGCCTACTTGTAATCTCTGTCTGTCAAATAAATAAATAAAATCTTTTAAAAAAAATGAAAAAGGAACCAACTGAATGAAAGAAAATATTTGCAAATGATGCACCTGTTAAGGGGTTAACACCAAAAATATAAGAAACTTAAACAACTCAATGACAAAACATAAATAATCTGATTTTAAAAACAGGCAGAAGATCTGAATAGGTATTTTCCCTAAGAAGATATACAGATGGCCAATGAAAAGGTGCTTAATATCACCAATCATCAGGGAAATGCAAATCAAAACTACAATGAGATATTACCTCACACCTACTAGAATGGTTATTATAAAAAGGATGATAAATAATAAGTTTTGGCAAGAATATGGAGAATCGCTTATGCACTGTTGGTGAGAATGTAAACTGGTGCAGTCACTGTGGAGAACAGTATGGAGGTTTCTCAAAAAATAAAACATGAAACTATCATATGATTCAATAATTCCAATTTGGGGCATTTATACAAAGGAAATGAAAACACTACTTTGAAAAATTATCTACATTCCCATGTTTATTGCAGCATTAATTACAATAGCTGAGACATAAAAACAACCTAAGTTTCCATTGAAGGATGAATGCATAAAGAAAATGTGATTATATATATGTATGTGTATAGATATATATTTACATATATAAATATATTTTATATCTATAAATACATATTTATATAAATATAGAATATATATGAGATATAACATATATAATGGAGTATTATTCACCTATAAAAAAGAACAAAACCTTGTCATTTGTAACAGCATGGATAAATATCAAGGGTATTATGCTGAGTGAAGTAAATGAGACAGAAAAAGGCAAATACATATAATCTCACTTACATGTGGAATCTAAAACCAGAACAAAACAAAGCAAAAAAACCTCTGAACTTTTGGTATAAAGAACAGTTTGGTGATTGCCAGAGGCAGGAGGTAGGCAAAAATGCGTGAAGGTGGTCAAAAGGTGCACACTGCTAGTTATAAAATAAGTAAGTGCTAGGGATGTAATGTACAGCATAGTGACTATACTTAATTATAGTGTTTTTCAGATTTGAAAATTGCTTAGAGATTAGATCTTAAAGTTCTCATCACAACAAAAATTCTAATCATATGTAGTAGTGAATGTTAACTAGACCTAGTGGTGATCATTTTGCAATATATACAATTTTTGAAATATGTACACCTGAAACTAATGTAATGTTAAATGTCAATCATATCTCCAAAAAAACTAGAAAATAAAATCTCTTCTAATACCAAGGTTTACAAATACCAAGAAAACAAAGAATACACATATATATGGTAAATATGATTAGGAAAACCAAGTAAGCTACTGAACAAGGGGTATCTGGAGATTGAATGCAAATACAAGTGAACTAATAAGACATGACTTTTCTTGAAATAGTAGTCTAGAAATTCTATCATGAGAATGTATAAAATGGTTATAGTGAGATGATCAGTTTTTAATATCTCTAAATACGTGTTTGTAGATTTTTAACATTTCCCAAGTGATTTTCTCTCTCTAGATCTACACCCAATTCTTGTCATGAAGGATGAAGCTGTAAAACCAGTTCTTTACCCCAAAGATGCTTTTTAGTAAAATGAAAGGAAAAACTTGTTACTAGATGGATCCATCAGTATAGTATGTCTTATAATGGACTATATTATCATAGCTTTTTAAAAAACTTATTTACTTGACAGAGAGAGACACAGTGAGAGAGGGAACACAAGCAGGGGGAGTGGGAGAGGGAGAAGCAGGCTTCCTGCTGAACAGGTAGCCCAATCCGGAGCTCTATCCTAGGACCCTGGGATCATGACCTGAGCTGAAGGCAGACGCTTAATGACTGAGCCATCCAGGTGCCCCTATATTATCATAGCTTTAAGATCAATACTTATTTAAAGCATCTAAAAAAATACTGTTGCTGTTTTTCAAAGAGCCAAATAATAGCTATAGTCAACTTTTGTGACTTTAGTAACACATTCTCATACACCTTCACACTTTATAGATTAAAGTCACATTGTGCTCAACCTCAAAATAATAAATCACACCAAAATATGAATATCATTTACTCCTTTTAAATGAAAAGATGTGATTTATAATGTCATGCTTTGAATGTATGAGTAACATACCTAAATCAATCATCTAAATAAGCTATATTATTTAAGAGCTTTTGGAAGGCAAACAAACTGAAAATATTTTGCTATTTTGGTTTTCCTACACAATGAAAACTTTGTACTGCATCTCATTCACCAATACAGCTGTATTATGGCATAACAGAGAGGATTTTTATGTTGATTGCTTGATATTTGGAGGTATATGCCTCTTAATATTTCACTATTAAGATATATGCTTTCACTTGAAATATTTGTGAAATTTGTTGGCAAATTTCACTAACATACTAAAAACTTCAAAAAAGAAAAAGGAAATGGAAGACTCATGAATCTAAGAAAGAATCATATTAACCATTGCAGTTCTTTATAAGCTTCCCAGTTTCTCACACACTAGGTCAGTCATATTACCAGACAGCAAACTGTGGCTTGTGAGCCAAGTCTGATCCATCACCTGTTTTTGCAAATAAAGTTTTATTGGTACGTAGAGGTACTATTCGGTGAACTTAATCATCCCTGGCTGCCTTCTCAGTACAATGGCATAGTTGAGTAGTTCTTAACAAAAAAATTAACAGTATTGATGCAGTATTATTGTATAACCCACCTTCCAGATAAGCAATTTGAAGGAGCATTAGGTTAACTAATTTGATTAAGAATACATAGTCAAGAAGGCAGGACTGGTAACTAGTAATCAAATTCTACAGTCTTTTATGAACCATTAAGATCAGACTAAATAGAATTATATATGAAATGTGCAGGTGGGAAGACTCTATTTCTTCCTGGTGAAATGTGGTAGGAGGAGAATGGAAAGTATCCTATTACCACCTCATCTGTGAGATTCAGTAGTGCAGGGACTAGACAAGTAATAGTGTTGTCTGACTGAGAGGCTGACTGATAAAGCAATATGTTCCATCCTTGCAGTAGTAATAAAACTCCTGAAATGGTCCGTAAAGCTCAGTAGCCAAGGGGGAAAAAGCAGATGAGCCACATGGAGATGCAGCAGACACCCAAGAGAGGAGAATGAGCTAAATAAATCAGAAATGGATGCTTGGTGCTGAGAAACTTAGATTGACATAAGTTTTCTAAGCAGAAATTTGCCAACAAATTTCACAAATGTTTCAAGTGAAAGCATATATCTTAATATATTCAATATGAAATCATAAGCAGGAGACAGTACAGAATTCCTTACTGTTTTCTTTATGACTTCCAGGGCATGCTCTCATTTCTTATATGAAATGAAGTTTTTTTGTTTGTTTATTTTCATTGTGTTGGGAATTCCGGGAGAAGCAAGGGTAATAGTAGAGAATTAGAAGTTATGTCTAGACTGCAGAAATCCCATGAAAATTCCCCCAGTCTTAAACAAAGCTGGAGAGACATCCATGACCTATCTCCTAAGTGGAATCAAACAATGAATCTCACACAGTGCTGTTAGATCCTTTGAGAAATAATGGCTCATTAAAATCTATGTTTTGCTTACATGGAACAATGAAGAACAAACCAATTTTTTAATAAAAAAAAAAGAAAGCTCAAGGCACTTCAAATGTCTACTAACTAAAAACTGAATAAAAAACATGATAGTTGTGCAATGGACTAGTATTCAGCAGTGAAAATATAGTTTACTCTATCAACTAAATGAATGTCACAAGTTATATTAAGTAAGGTAAATGGGAAAATGAGTGCATGATTTCATTTATAGAAAAGTTAATAAACACATAAAACAAAATACTATGTATTTTAGGAATATAGACATTCATGATAGAACTATAAAAACAAAAAGTAATGGGCTACCTCTGATTAGGGAATAAAAGAGTTGCTATTGGCAGGGTCACTTGTGTCTTTTTCTTTTCCATTTTATTTTATTTTATTTTATTCTTTTCAGTGTTCCAGAATTCATTGTTTATGCACCACACCCAGTGCTCCATGCAATATGTGCCCTCCATAATACCCACCACCAGGTTCTCCCAATACCCCATCCTCCTCCCCTCCAAAACCCTCAGTTTGTTTCTCAGAGTCCATAGTCTCTCATGGTTCATCTCCCTCTGATTTCCCCCAACTCACTTCTCCTTTTCATCTCCCAATGTCCTCCGTGTTATTCCTTATGCTCCACAAGTAAGTGAAACCATATGATAATTGACTCTCTCCGCTTGAATTATTTCACTTAGCATAATCTGCTCCAGGCTCATCCATGTTGATACAAAAGTTGGGTATTCATCTTTTCTGATGGAGGCATAATACTCCATTGTATATGTGGACCATATCTTCTTTATCCATTCATCCTATGAAAGGCATCTTGGTTCTTTCCACAGTTTGGTGACTATGGCCTTTGCTGCTATGAACATTGGGGTACAGATGGCCCTTCTTTCACTACATCTCTATCTTTGGGGTAAATACCCAGTAGGGCAATTGCAGGGTCATAGAGTAGCTCTATTTTTAATTTCTTAAGGAATCTAAGCACTGTTTTCCAAAGTAGCTGCACCAACTTGCCTTCCTACCAACAGTGTAAGAGGGTTCCCCTTTCTCCATATCCTCTCCAACACTTGTTGTTTACTGTCTTGTTGATTTTGGCCATTCTAACTGGTATAAGGTGGTATCTCAATGTGGTTTTGATTTGAATCTCCCGGATGGCTAATGATGATGAACATTTTTTGTGTCTTTCAAAATCAGTGATGATTCATTTCTATTGGGAGAAAAATGTGCCCACATTCATTTTTTAAGTATCACATATACCTTACATGTAAGTCTCATTTGGTGTAGAATCAGCATGTGTTCAGTATAAGATAGTGTTCTCTCAACAAAGTTGAGTTGATTCATAGATTTGTTTCCATAATAAACTATAATTTTCCTTGGTTCACATTGTTTTCAGATAAAACAGTATCACTGAGTTTCTTATGGAAGTGACAGTGGAATGAGAACTTCATCCATTTTGACAAATGACCTATAAAATCAACCATTGGATTCTTAGCATCACTAGTCACTAGGGAGATACAAATTGAAACCATAAGATATCACCTCCTGCCTTTGAGAATGGCCATCATTAAAGAGACAAGAGATAACAAATGTTGGTATGAATGTAAAAAAGAAACCCTTGTGCCCTGTTGATTGGAACATAAATTGGTGCAGCCACTATAGAAAACAGTATGGAGGATCCTCAAAAAATCAAAAACAGAACTACTCTATCATCCAACAATTCCACTTTAGGGAATATATTCAAAGGAAACAAAAACACTAACTTGAAAAGATCTCTGCACCCCCATCTTCATAGCGGCAACATTTATAATAGTCAACACATGGAAACAACCTATGTGTCTATTAACGGAAGAATGGATAAAGAAATTGTGGCATATTGGAATTCAGCCATTCAAAAAAACGCAAGAAAATCTTAACATTTGCAATATTGTGGATGGACCTTGAAGGCGTTGTGCTAAGTGAAATAAGTCAGACAAAAAAGGCAAATACAATATAATTTCACTTATATATAGAATCTCAAAACAAAACCAAAAACAAACTTAGAGAAATAGAGATCAGATTGTGGTTACCAGAGGCACAGGGTAGTGGTGGGAGAAATTGGAGGAAGGTGTTAAATGGTACAAAATTCCAGGTAAAAATAAATAAGTGCTAGTGATGTAATGTACATCACGATGACTATAGCTAACCCTGCTCTATGATATACAGGAAAGTTGTTAGTAGTGTAACTCTGAATAGTTCTCCTCACAAGGAGAATTTTTTTCCCTTTTTTAACCTTCTTTTCTTTGTATTGTATCTATATGAGAAGATGGATGTTAGCTGAAGTTATCACACTAATCATTTCACAGTAGATAGAAATCCAGATCACCATGCTGCACACCTAATACAGAGAAATATGTCAATTATTTCTCCATAAAAAAACAGACAAAAACCAATCTTTGGTCCACAAATACTAAACCAAAGGTAAGTTAAGATATGAGTGTCCGATGTTCCTTTTGACTATTATACATCAAGCATAACATAATAATTGTACTTTGAGAATGATCTAGAATATGAAAGTGATAGAATATTGAATTAAAAAGAACAAAGAACATGAGACAGCCTATTAGAAGATTCAGTATACATAAAAAATAGAAACCCTTCCAGTAAAATAGTTGGGCTTTATATACTAATAAAATTATAAGGGTCTCTATTGCTTTCAAAAACGACAAAACTGTCTCCCTGAGAAGTGATGGGTCCTGCTCTGAGGATCACTGCAAAGTTATAGAAAAAGCTGCACCAATAATGAAGTCTGTGCTTGCTCTAAACTGCTAAGAACATCAGAAGTTGTTTTAATTTTCATATCTCTATGACACATCCTCCCTTTTTTACCTGTATGTCTTTTTTGGACCTTACCATCCCCCTTTCCAAAGCATAAAGGAAAGATTACACACGGGCACTCCCACACTCATGTATATAAAGATAATGTGTAAAAGTGCAGGCCTCCTCAGACCAGAGCACAGGTATTGTCAAGTACTGTGAATTGATCCAAAGTACTTAGCAATATGATAGAAAAGCATCCTTACCATGCAATGCAATTTCTGTGGAATTCATTATTGCTCTCTGGACTAGTCCAGTGTCTTGAGAGCAGGAATCTCTCCAAAAAGATAAACTTAGTTGGGACAGGCTGCAGACCCGAACTCTGGGGGCAGAATTCTGAAAGCCCTGAGCATTCCATACTACCTCAGAATTCTTTCCAAGTTTGATTTTGAAATCAGAAAGTGGGGGAAAAAAAGAGGTACTTTGGAGGGGAGAAGGGTAGTTTATGATGTTTCTCTTTTGATGGATTACCTGCTCTCTGGTACACCAGCTGAGAGAGACCGCAAGGTTACAGGGAACATAAACTGAAGGAGAGCGCTGGCATTTCCTGAATTTTACACAGGTCCTGCAGCTTTGATACATGACTGCCCTGCACAAGGCCATCAATTCTCTGTGCGGCACCATGCTGAGTGGAATATGCAATTTGTATGATTATAGTTATCATTATTACATCAAGCTGAACAACATTTTCAACTCTGTGAAGTAGAAGGAGGAGAAGCATCAGAGAGGCTGGGATTCAGGCTGACCAAGGAATGGAAAGGGGAGAGGAGAGAGTTTGGGGAGTTTCTTTTAATCCCTTTGCTGCTGGTTTCCAGTTCTTGACAATGGAGTGTGTATCTGGGCTGTATTCTGATGGATTCCATGACGAGTTGGCCAAGGAATCTGCATTTTATAAGTGCCTTCAGGTGATGCTTAGGAAAAATGTTGATGGTGAAGTATGGATATATTTTAGTTGGCTTTCTAATGTGATTCAGTCCTTTGAAAATGTCTCTCTACTCTGAGAAGCCTGGTACATATTTGTTAAAACTTTGGATTTTGTGAGATGGAGATTGGATATAAGCTCTTTGAGTGACAGGACTTTGTTTGGTCTCCCTGTCCCTAGAAGATTGCTTAATATGAAGTGGGCATCAATCAATAAATGTATTGATTGATTGGGGGGGGGAGATGAACCATGAGAGACTTTGGACTCTGAAAAATAACCTGAGGGTTTTGAAGGGGCGGGGGGTGGGAGGTTGGGGGAGCCAGGTGGTGGGTATTATGGAGGGCACGCATTGCATGGAGCACTGGGTGTGGTGTAAAACTATGAATTCTGTTACGCTGAAAAGAAATGAAATTTAAAAAAAAGAAAGAAAATATTTAAGAAATAGTTATTTAGCTCCTAACAAGTTCCAGGCACTGGTCCAGATGAATAAAGGGAAATTCCTAATATCATGGAGCTTGTATTCTAACTGGGGACAATAGATGACAAATTATGTACTATGTCCAGCAATAACAAATAAATACAATGGGAAAAAAAACAAGAAAACATGGTGAGGGGATAGAACATGATGAAAAGGTGCCATTTGTATAGCAAGGCAGAAGGTAACAAGGTATCTAAATAGATAAGGGGACATTGAAGTATCTAAATAGATAAGGGGACATTGATTGAAGTGGGTGAGCCAAGCCAAAGGTAAAGCAGATGCAAGTGAAGAGGCACAGAATGGAAGCATGGTTGGCATTTGCAGTACCAGGAAGCCAGAGTGGATGGGGTGGATTTTGAGAAGGGAAACAGGGCAAAATATAAAGTCAAACAGGATAACAGGAGGTCAGATTCCATGGAGATTTGGGGGTCATAATTGTTCTGAGATGAAAAGTTGTTGGAGGCTTTGAGCAGAGAGGATGTTCTGTTACGTAACTAGCAGGAGCACTTGGCTACTTTGTGGACAGGAGATGGTAGCAGGTGAGAAGTAGAAGCCAAGAATCCAGGATGAAGCCAGTGAACATTTCAGGTGAGGAAGGGTGACTCTCACTCTCTGGGTTTCCAGCCGAGAAGTTCTTGGGTATGTACATGTCCTCAGATCTTCTGAAAGGTTTGTCTCAAGAGATTTCTTTCTTGAAATAAATAATGAAAATCTCATTTGGTTACTATTGGAAGCAATGATGAACAAAGCTACCAGCCATGGCTTGAAATTATCTCCAACTTATTGCTTATGATGAAAAACAGCATTACAAAATTCAACAAATATTAATCTTTCAATTTTATTTCCGTCATTTAGTATATAATGCAGTCCTATTGAAGAGATGTTTAGAGAGTTAGAATATTAGCATTTAAATGGTTTTTATTAAAGTCTATTATACCCATTTAGATCAAAGTTTGAATTTTATTCTTATGATGTGGAACAAAGAGGACAAAGGATCTTAGATGATGAATTTGGAATTGTTGAATCCTTCTCTGGAAGAGGTAGTGTTTCCTGTATGTAAGGGTCAAAGGTGTCCTGGAAACTAATGGAGAAAAAAAGGACTTAACCTCCAAGAAAATTTATATCTAATTTTGCATCACTCATGGCAGCACTAAAAAGGAGAAATGAAAACAGAGTGGAAGAAGAGAGATTAGATAGCAGAGTGGATTGTTTACTTGCCTTTGCCTCCTGGATTTTCATTCTTTTCTTTTATCTCTGCAGCCTTGAGGATTTATCGGCACCCATTTCATTTGTCTTTCTCCGATTTAAAATTGAGGTGATGAGATGGAATATTACCTGTGTGCTTCAGAACACCTATGAATGACATGTGATAGTTGCCCGGGAAACTGGAGATGAAATTCCACAGGCCTTTGAGATGCTTTACATTTGAGAATAAGGTTCAGCTCAAGTTTAAACAGCATCTTGACAGTGAGCATTGATCTCTCATGTTATCTGTTGGAATATTAGAGCTGCAGATGACAGAAAACCCCCAACTCAAAGTGGCTAAACCAACAAAGAAATTTATTATCTAATAGAACTGAAAGTCCAGAGGTAGAGGGATCCAAGTATGTTATAATGAAATGGTCAATTTAATCAAGAATCCAGGTCCCCTTCTTCTTTCTCCTCTGCTGTTCTCAGCTACCTTCTAAGGCTGGCTGGCCTTGTGGCTTTGAGATGGCTGCTAATGATAAACTGAGCAATATTAATTCTTATTTATTCTAGCAGGAAACAAAAGGGGAGATTTCTCCCTTAAACCTAGAAAATATTCCTTCTTTTCAATGGGACTGAGAAAACTTAATTCACTTGTCGATTTCTAGATTAGTGAAAGGCATTCTCTAACTGGCTTAAAAAATAGATCAAAATCTCCCCTTGAGGACTAGATACATTGTGACTCTCTGGACTCAAAGGGCTTTATTAAGAAGTAAAGAGAGGAAATTGTGTGGTAGGTGTCAACTATATCATACAATGGAGAGGCAATGGTTAACAAGAGACTTTATACTGAAAAAAGAAATTTCAAGTACCAGGTTCCATTATTCTGTCACTTGTCTTCAACACAGTGGATGTATATTTCTGTCATTAAGGACCAAAATAGAAGAGAAAGGGATGGAGTTTTGTTAAGTCCAACTTTTCACCTTTCTATAATATTTTGAAGCATTCCATTAAGGAGCTTAGAAATAGTAATTTTAAAACAAAACATAAGCATAGTGTTAAGTATCCAAGAGTTAAAAATCAATGAATACTTATAATGTTATAATTACAATCAGTTGTTCATATTTTCCTGTATCCTGAATTCCTTGAGAGACTGATGATAATTTATTTCAACATCTATATTAACTATACCTATAGATATAAACACTAGTAAGCAATTAAACAGCTTTTTTAAGACTCTGCCCTTTCCTTCTGGGATCACAAAAAATTCTTTTTTTAAAAATAATTTCAGCCGGGACGCCTGGGTGGCTCAGTTGGTTAAGCGTCTGCCTTCAGCTCAGGTCATGATCCCAGCATCCTGGGATCGAGTCCCACATCGGGCTCCTTGCTCGGCAGGGAGCCTGCTTCTCCCTCTGCCTCTGCCTGCCACTCTGTCTGCTTGTGCTCACTTGCTCTCTCTCCCTCTGTCTCTGACAAATAAATAAATAAAATCTTTAAAAAAAAATAATTTCAGCAGATGAAAAAAAAATTAGCAGACAAAGGCCCGATCAAGCAAAAGCAGATACATGATATATTCTTGCTTTCTTTGCAAGTTGTCTATGAAGAATGTATTAATTTCTACTGCTGTATAATAAATTATCATAAACTTAGTGGCTTAAAGCAATGCAAATTTATTATCTTACAGTTTCTGTAGGGCAGAAGTCTGAGCATAGTATGGATGGGTTCTATGTTCAGGTTTTTACAGGGTGGCAATCAAGGTTACAACCAAGTATCAGTCACACTGTGACTCCCATCTTAGTGTTCTCTTCCAAGCTCATTAAGGTTGTTGGGAGAATCAGTTCCTTTTAGTTGTAGGTTTGTCCCCATTTTCTTACTAACTGTTGACCAAGGAACACTCTTGGCTCCTGGAGGCCACCTACAGTTCCTTATTAGTGTTTGCTTTTTCCCAAACCAGCAGGAACAAAGTCTCTCTGACTTTGAATCTCTGACTTCCTCTATCTCTGACCACCAGACTCAGATCTAAGGGCACTTAGGATTACGTCAGGTCCACCTGATAATTTCTGTACCTTAACGTCAATTGATTGGGGATAATAATTTGATGGGTAATATCCCTTTATAGTAGTACCTAGAATTGAACAAGTGCGAGAAAGTGAGGGGACACCAGGGAGCTTCCAATGCAGGAAGGCTGAGCTGACAATACAGAGGTTTCATCTCACCACAGAAGATATTTTGGCTCAGCTGTTGGGTAGTGAAAGCTAAATATCTCAAAAAGTCTCCCCTTCTTTCCACCTGTACACAAATCACTTCATTTTCTCTCTGACCAAAAAAAAAAAAAAAAAAAAAAAAAAAAAAAAAAAAAAAAAAAAAAAAAAAAAAAAAAAAAAAAAAAAAAAAAAAAAAAAAAAAAAAAAAAAAAAAAAAAAAAAAAAAGGAAAAAATTACGAAGAATTACCTCCACTGGCTGGAATGGTAGGATGAGAAAGCAGAGGAAGGTAATGAAAAAATAATAGACTATCTGGAGAAAATGAGGAAGAATGCAACTAAGAAGATACAAGAAGAAATGAAAACAAACAAGCAAACAAGTAATCATCCGTGAGGGACACTTGGTGTCAGGGTCTATGCATTCGAGATAAAGCTAGAGAGAAAGCATTATAGGAAAGAGGAAGGATGGAAAAAGCCAGGTGGGGACAGCAGCTTTGCGAGTAGCAATAATGACAGCATCTGTGGCCATCGGTTGGCTTTGAACAAGGCACTCTGCTTCTTTTTCGTAAATAATTTCCTGTGGTGAAGGAAGGCTGATGGCAGCACATATTTGTGTATATATCTTGATCTTGTTGACAGTGTTTCTCAGCACTCACTTTGTTATGATCTGGCTGCTGCTTCGAGGAGCCAGGCAAAGCAGATAATATTACACTTAATAAAAACATACGAAGGCCAAAAACATAGCAACAAACAAAAGAAATTAAAAATAGCCCAAGGTAGTCTTATAGTCTCCTTGCAACAAACCATTTGGACAAGAAAGCGAGAATGTATATAGTTCAGTGTGGTTTTTATTCCTCTTTTTCTAATATACTAACAAAGATGAATATAATTTAAAACAACTTCATAAATCTGTTTGCCCCAGAGCACCAGAGGATAAAGAAAGATTGCATCTTGGTACCAAGTGGTTCTTAGTTACTAAATCAGAAATGATCAAATAAAGTTAATGACAGGGCTTGGCTAAGCTGAGACTTTCAATAGCATGTGTGTTGGGGCAGTGGGGAGCAAAATCAAGTGCAGATGTATTCCAAATAGCTGTCCTTCAAGCAGGCCATATGCATCTCTTTTAAAATAAATTATGAATGATTGCAGAAGTGTTTCCTTTAAAAAATAAGGAACAAAGACTATCACAAATACAGAAAACTTCATTTTGGCTTCTGATTTTTTGACGTTCCTGAGCCTTTAGATTCTTAGATCCATAAAAGAAGGGCCTAGGATTGGTTGAGCATTTCTGTGACACCATCTGTTCGTAGTAAACAAAATGAGCACATATATTGGCTGCTCCCAACGTCCTTTATAAAGATTCACTTTTCTCTTGAATCACCATGAGATTATGCTGTTGACTCATTTTCATCTTCTTGTAGGAATTAGTGAGGGAGCTACAAAGAAAGGAGAGGAATTGAGAAGAAACATCTCTCTCTCTCTCTCTCTCTCTCTCTCTCTCTCTGCCAAGAAGCTCTAGGGCACAGCAGAAGGGTGATTCAGAATCCAACATTCTAGCAAATCTGATGCCCATTCTAATTAGATGACTTCTTGTTTGGACTTTTATAAGACATCTCCCATAAGAATGAAGAGGCAGAGATTTGTAGGAGTGTTGATAATGGCTGCCAAAGCCAGCAACGGTGCCAAGATTATTAGTCTAAAATAAAAGGCATAATCTAGGCTAATATTTTAATTAATAAATTAAATCACCTACCCTGACCTCCTTGGGTATGTGTACCTACTTTTCCCCCTGGCTTGCAGATCTGACTCCTTGCATATGATTTACCATTGATGGATTATCAGGCATTATTTCTCCCACTAGGTCCTCAAATTTAAAAAATACTTGTGCTCCATTCCCCATGTCTTTCATGTCACTAAGCTACCAGGAAGCAGTGACACTTCTGGGATAGGTATGGATTTTCAAAATACAGCTTAGGGAGGCCCTGGGTTTCTGAAGTAGGTAGTGACATTTTTAATCACAGGGCACTCACTCAGAACTCCTATGATTCTTTGGTTCAGGAAAATATGCTCTATCATTTTGCAAGTTATAACTGCAAGATACTTAAACTGTGTGAAGCTGGTATGTTCCTTCTGTAGCTTGATCTTTATTTTGGTTGGATCTCAACTCTGATAAAGATTGGCATGGATGATTCTGGTCTGAAACGGTTACATTAGGGTATCTAGGTGGCACAGTTGGTTAAGTGTCAGACTCTTGGTTTCTGCTCAAGTCCTGTCATGGATTGAGCCCCATGACAGGCTCCACGATCAGCTTAGAGTCTGCATGAGAGTCTTTCTCCCTCTTCCTCTGCCCCTCCCACCTGTGCTCTCTCTCTCTCTCAAATAAATAAATAAATAAATATTTTTTTAAAAAGGTTACAGTTATACCAAATCTGTATAAATATTTTCATCTCATTATGCTCTACCACACTGTTGTTATTGAGTTTTCCTGAGAGAATATACCAGGGGGGCCAAGATCAATGTACTAATTTATTGACATTTGTAGATCTACTAATATAGCTTTTGAGGAAAATAAAGTGATTTGATATGTAATAGTATTCACTAGTGCATATGTAGGATAAAAATTTAAAAATATATAAGTAGGATAAAAGCTGTTTCAAAATTGTTAAAAAATGAGAATTTTACTTCAGAGTAATAATTGCTTTAAATATAATAATAATAATGCCCACATGATGCAACTTTATTCAGAAATTTGTGAACGTGAATGACTTCATCATGTTTCTAGTGAAAGTTCTTATGAGTGACATTTGTGTTTGTTCTGTATCTCCCTTTGACAAGCTATGCTGCTAATACCACATTAATGGGTTAAATTAATTTTTTTCATTATATTTGGAATATAAGAGCGAATGAAGAATTCTTAAATTAATTGGATTATTTTATTCAAATGCTTCCAGGGTGATTATTATGATACCTAAATAATCAGACTCAATCTAAATAAATTAATTCAATAAAATATTAGCCTAATTTGTGCTTTAATGGAATCATTTCATTAATACTGTCAGGAGTGAGTAGAAAAGTTTCCAGACATCTTAAAGAACACCAGCAGGGGAAATGTGATCAATAGATTATGGCTGACAGTGGAATTTACTAAGTTAAGAAAACTATGTTACTGGTATGGTAGGAAGGGAGAATGATATTACTTCCTAATTTACTGAGAAATTAAAGTCTCCCTACATGCAAATACTCATCTTCCATCTTTTTTTCATTTCTAAAATCACTCTTAACTTCCTCTCTTTTCCATTTTACTGTCTCTGAGAAAGAAATAATCTTTTTTTAACCAAGTCTTATTCTTCTGGTTAATGTTCCAATCCCACTCAATTTTCTGTCTTCTCTAGGCTTTGATTTATCAAATATGTCCTTTACAATTCTCTATGGATGGATCAATGAATCAGTCTCTAGAAGAAGAAATACAACATGTATCAGGTTTTTTTGTTTTGTTTTGTTTTGTTTTTCTATATTCAGTTGATGTGGGTATGAAGAACCCAAGAATTTTTTTTCCAAACATAGTTAAGGTAAGTTAATTCATGTATAAGTGATTTAGACGTAGGCTTTAAGCATCTGTAGCTGCTAACATTACAGAAAGAAGGATGACTAGGATTTCATTACCCCACAATAGAACATACAGCCATGAAGTAATCTTGTCAAAAAATAATAAAAATGAAAGAAAAACTTGATTTTGAGGAAATTTAGTTGAAAATGTTAATTTAATGGAAATTAAAGATGACTGATGAGCATGTGAAGTGACACTATAGGGCTGCTGTCAGCACCAAGGTTCTTTTTTCCAATGTTTAAATTGCAAGTGAATAAACAAAATTGAGGGGGAACCTTACAGATTAAAAAATATTTACCTTACAGATTAAAAAATAAAAAATACAATGTAACATCCAACTGCAATGTGTAGCGCTTAATTCGATCTTCTTATTTAAACAAGTGTTAAGAAAAATCACATATGGGGGACAATTGGAAATTTGAACAGTAAGTAAATATTCAGGGAGATTAAGGAGCTAATGTAAACTTTCAAGTGATAATAGGCATTGAGGTTTTGTTTACATTTCTTTAAAGAGACACTATTTAGAGATACATACTAATAAATGTATTGATGATGGACTCTGGTTACCTGGGAAGTTTTGTGCTGTTCTATTTTCCGCATTTGAATGCCCCCTGATAAACTGCCTAGTGCAATTAATATAAGATTAAAAGAAAGACAGTTGTTCACTGGATAAATCACAAAGACTGACTACCCTTTTAGCTGACTCCTTGCTGATTTGATCAGCAAATCGTCCTGAATCAGTTTAGAACCACATGAGTACTGTGATAAAGCCTCAGAGTTTAATTATAAGTGGCAAATCATAAGTGCCTGGTTGATCAGATATAACATAATATTATTAAGTGAAAATGGGGTTTAGAACAGCCAAGAGATCTAAGATACACCCGTTTTTGTTTTGTCAATACATCTTATTCCTACATAGAATAGTAAAATTACTGTCAGAAAGTTGTTTTTTGTTTTGTTTGGTTTTGATTCACTGTACCATACTGCCTCTCATTTGCTGCAGGAGACATATTTAAGGAAAGGAGAGCTAGACTTGCCAAAGATGGAGTTCAGTTTTCCAAGTGCCTGGGGAAAAAAACAGAAGGTAGAGGAAATTTCCTGTGACCCTTTTCTTTAGTGTGTTCTTTCAACACAAATCATCTCTTTCACTAATGGACAAACTGAGAAATAGGGTTTATTAAGCCAGTCAAAAAGTAAATAAAAATGGAAAAATGTTTAGTAAGCGTGGAATCAAAATAAGGATGATTATATGCAATTATCTTACCGTGACTGATATATGCCCACTTTTATCCTATGGGTAAGCAGAGCCAAGTACCTGTAAGAGCAGCCCATTCCTCTAATTAGGCCAGTATTACACTGAACAATTTTTGCTGTTTGTCTCTTGAGTTTCAGACTCGAGGCCGAATATTTTTGCTATGATATCATCATGTGTTTGGATGCACAGTGCATGGCTTGCTTATCACTGCCTCTCTACATCAGCACGATTTTCTAACATATAATAAGTACTTAATAAATATCTGTTGAATAAATGAATAAATAAATTCATGTGGATTTTACTGTATATTACACTCATTACATTTTAAATAGCATCTTTCTGAGAGATTAGGGATTGTAAATAGTGAGCCATTAAATGCAATAGTTTGTTTCATCAGTTTTATATTAATGACTATTAGCTTCAATGTCAAGGGGTGCATTTGCTGATCACATGCCCACAGTCTGAGGCTAGAGCCTGAAAGGAGCATATAGCATCACATAGCAGTGAGTAAAGAGTGTGGATTTAAATCTCGGTTTAAGATAATCTTTACCACCTGACCATTAGCTTTTCCCCAAAGGTGACAGCTTTCTTCTTTTCCCATGTTTTGCCCATGCTATTCCTTCTGCCCAGAATATTCTTTCTCCTTGTTTGTTTGGCAAGCCCTTACCTTTCCTTGAAGGCTTAGCTCAGACCATGCCTCTTCCAAAAAGCCTTCTCTAAGCATCCTTGGCCTGGATGAGATGATGCCTCTTCTTTATACTAAGAGACACTCGAGGAAAGCTATCATAAAGCTTATAACGCTGCAATATAATTATCTATTTCTTTGTCTTTCCCTAACCCCTGGTTGCTACTCCTACCCTATCTCATTCCCCACACATGCACTCAATAATAAAGTATCTAAGAACAGGAACTACACCTTCATTCTTGATATCCTCAGTGCCTAGAATAATGGCTGGTACCCAGCCAGTGCTCAATAAATCTTCACAGTTGTTGATGAGGCTTAAAATTAAATAATTGTATAAAGTTGTTGTGAAACTTTCATTTCTTATTTCTTTGTCATGAGATAAAACAAACATATACTTCAAAATGATATGACTCCCATTGGTAATGAAAGGAGAGTCACCTTCACGACCAGTCTGGCATCACAATTACCTGGTATGATTTAGGGAGCATCAAAAGGACCCAGCCTCCCTACTTGGAAATAACATTCTGGCTGTGACACAATGCCTGAAATAACCATAATTATTCACTACTAGAGTTTAGGCAATAAAGGCTGCCACCACAGTAAAAAGTTAACTTACAGAAGAAACCTGTTTGATAGTTTGCCCAGAAGTGTGGCATTTAAGTAATGAACATAGGTCAGAGAGGTTGGAGAGAGGAACCTAATTTGAAATACATAGGGAATGGTTCCTTATTAGCCCAAGAGTATCATGAAGACACAACCCTAATAAGAAGTTCCTAGAATGGGGAAAGTATTAAATATAAACTTGCCAGTCTCCCCCACTACAGTTCTGAGTAGATAGAACCCACTCGACAATGCTAAAACTGACTAGAGATGCACCACAGGTTCCTACAGAATTTCCCGAAGTTTAGTTACTAGCATTTCACTTTCCTCATTTTGCCATATCTGAGTATCATCTGTACTATTATTTCATATTTATATTTCAATTAATTCACTTACAAATTATATGCCTACCATACTCTCAGTCTCAAAATCATATTTGTGAAATCACGGGTTAAATATGCTGCTTGTCTCTAATACACATTCAAATAATAGCATAACTATTGAAATAATTGAATTCATCTGGGCATCCTAAATTGGGAAACACTTAGATTGATCAGAGTTCAATTAGATTGATCAAGTTTCAATTACTTAATCTAAAATTAACTTGCAATATCTTTAGACAATTTATTTAAACTATCTCAGCTTCAATTTATTTATCAGAAAAACAGGGTCAATAAATCATGCCTATATTTTAGAGTTCTGAGGATTAAGTACAAAGATCTCTGTAAAGAATTTAGCAGGTGTATCTTAAAAATACAGCAGATGCTCAGTAAAGGTTAATATCTTAATTAAATTAACAATAATGGAGTCTCAAATATTACACAGCCTTATTCTCAAAAAACTCCAAACGTTTTACTTTCATCGGTATTGCCTGATTTATACTTGACACCTTGAAACAGTAGATAATATTATCTCTATTTTATTAAGGCACATTTTGCTGAAACAGAAATGAGCTAACCTAGGATTCCTAATACCACATGACTAGAATACTTCTCTGTAAGGTTATTTGCATAATTCGGGCTGATTTGAATAATTGTATACTGAAAGATTTAAGGAATTGTTAATTATAAATGGGTTAAATAAATTATCCAAAATAACAGAATAAATTGTTAAAAAGATTTACATTTGGAAAAAAATTATAAAATTAAATGAAAACTGACTTTCATTAGAAGCTACTGAACAGGTAGATTCATAAAAAGATACCTATACATTTATACATATAAATATAGGATTTGAAAGAGAAAGAGGTGGGAAGAAAGAGAAGAGAAAGAATTCTCCTTCTGTGTAGGGTCCTACAAACACAGAGGGAGCAAACAGTTTTGGTAAGCAATATGGACAACACTTTCTTTAGCACCAAAGAGCAGAATAGCGCAATTGCAGGGTCATAGGGAAGCTCTATGTTTAACTTCTTGAGGAACCTCCACACTGTTCTCCAGACATAGAGCTTCCCTATGACCCTGCAATTGCGCTACTGGGTATTTACCCCAAAGATACAGATGTAGTGAAAAGAAGGGCCATCTGTACCCCAATGTTTATAGCAGCAATGGCCACGGTCGCCAAACTGTGGAAAGAACCAAGATGCCCTTCAACAGACGAATGGATAAAGAAGATGTGGTCCATATACACCATGGAGTA
>PISX010025685.1:0-25645 GCA_004024625.1 Mellivora capensis | reverse complement strand
TACACAAAGATAAACTCGAAATGGATAAAGGACCTCAATGTGAGACAGGAATCCATCAGAATCCTAGAGGAGAACATAGGCAGTAACCTCTTTGATATCAGCCACAGCAACTTCTTTCAAGATATGTCTCCAAAGGCAAAGGAAACAAAAGCAAAAATGAACTTTTGGGACCTCATCAAGATCAAAAGCTTCTGCACAGCAAAGGAGATAGTCAACAAAACAAAGAGGCAACCCACGGAATGGGAGAAGATATTATATATATTTTAAAGATTATATTTATTTGAGAGAGAGAGAGAGCATGAGTGAGTAGAGGAGCAGAGGGAGATGGAGAGAGAGAATCTCAAGCAGACTCTGCGCTGAGCACAGAGACCAATGTGGACCTTGAATTCATGACCCTGAGATCATGACCTGAGTCGAAATCAAGAGTCAGATGCTTAACTGACTGAGCTACCCAGGTATCCCAAAATATTATTATACTTTAATATGATAACAAAATAATTCTGAAAGATCGTCATAGTTGGAATGTGATGCCACTGTTTGTGCATGGGACCTGTTAGTCTCAGTATGGTGTAAGAAACTGGAAAAATCGGTAAGAGACTGACAAACTAATTTCCTATTAAAATATAAAAACCATCTTCAGTTTGGTTAATTTGACAGGTTAAAAAAATACTATCTTTGAAGTGATTTTCAGTATGTTCAATTTCAATGCCTTTTTTTGTTCCCTCCTTTAATTTCATTCATTCATTAATGCATTTTCTCTATCTTTAGACTTCTCACTGAATTGACATGATAGTAACACATTATATTGTAACTACATTTCTTAGTGAGTTCTTTTTTCACTGGAATATATTTATAATTCTGGTTTGTTAAAAACTTTCCCTTGATTAATTTTTCTTCTCATTGTATGCACTTGAACAAAATGAACCTCTGAAATCTTTTACCTGGAGAGTTAACTTTACCCATTTTTTTTTTTACTAATCATTTTGATATGCATAAAATAAGAGCTTTCTAAAAATAATTGACTTTTTTAAATAAAAAAATACTAATTAATTTGCCTTATTATTAAACATGAATTCCTAATCACAGTCTAGATGTTGATCCTTGTGATGTGTCAAGCACTGTATCAAGAACTTCATTTCAGATATTTGTGAATGTGTTCTTTATGGCTACAGTAAACCAAGAAAAAATTTTAAATTACCCACTGGTGGCTTGTATTAAATAGCTATGCTGTAGGTTAGGAAACGGATATCATGAGTATTCTTTAAAATAATACTTGAAATAATAAAATAATACTTGAAAGTACTTTCTTTTCATTAAAAAAACAGTAAGAACTAGGCAAATCAGGACATTACTGTGTCTTAAAAAATAACAACAGCTCTTTATTCAATTAATAAGAATTCTTCAGAAACAGTGGAGTGATTACTTCAAAATCCTAAATATGAAAAAACTACTCAAAAAAGAATTAAGGTAGAGAATGTGTTACACCTCTTAACTCCAGCATAGTTCTTGGGATAATTTGCATAACAGATATATCCAAATATAGTTAGACTCTAATCAAATATTTATCGCTCACCAATTTTAGAAAGCATGTATCTCAAGAAGAAGAAATAAACCCTCCCCAGGGAGTAAGTGTCCATTACCTGGAACAGGTAAATTGAAGATGAATATAACATACATAGAAATCTGAAATAGTGCTAAACATCTCAACACAAATAATCACTAATTAAAAGTATACATAAATACAAGGTAGTTAGTGTACTGAGTTTGTTCAGAATAACAATGCATACATCTTTACATAAAACCTTAATTGAGCCTGCCTAGTGAGCTGCTGTAATGTATTGATTAGGACCCCCACTTCTCTGTAGCCTACCCCTTTCCCTACAATTAGCATCAATCTCATGAAGCAGAAGATAAAGGAACAGAATGAATGAAGCCACGACCTTTTCTCTCTGCTTCTATGTTGTTTATTCAAAGCCAAGAGAGAGCCCTCAGCACAACATTCACAGATGCCTCACTTCTTGATTTCTTGGAATTCACTGGATTTTTGATTTTCAAATTCAGTTTATAATGTTAGACTCTATTTCAGTAGATCCTCATTATATACCGATTCCATATTTGCAAATTTGCCAGCTCACTAATGTTTATCTGTTACCCCCAAATCAATCAGCATGGTGTTTTGGGGTCATTTGCACACATGCGTAGAGTGGTGAGAATTTTGCATCATCTGATGTTCATGTCCCCAGCTGAGGTCAAACAAGACAAGACTTCACCCTGTTTTAAGTCTCAGAATGAAATCAAGTACCCTTTCAGGATCTATTTAATGCCATAACTTCCACATTTGTGTGTTTTTTTGCTGGTGATTTTGCTGTTCACAATGGCCCCCAAGCATAGTGTTGAAGTGCAGCCTAGAAGTGTTAAAATCTATGATAAAACTTCCCAAGAAAATATGTGTGTTACATAAGCTTCATTTTGGTAGGAGTTATATTGCTTTTGCTGTGAGTCTGATGAATCAACAATATCTATTGAATATGGCATCTTTAAACAAAAGTTAAAAAAAAACTTATATATTGATCAGTTAGCAAAAATGTAACTACAGACTCCAGAATTCTAATTTTATCTTCCCCCAAGGAACAGTTGTTCATTGTTCACTAATTCAGTATTCATGGTGACTCTATAGAATCTAGAACTCTGTAGAATCTATGTATTGAGAATTGGCTTTGTACTGTTTCAGGTATTGCTGTTAATAAATGATACTTCCCTTTATTTCACTTTTTAATTTTTAAATGGTTAATTCTCACATTTTGTCTGCTGTGAATTAATCATTCAATATATTTGTTCTTTCATTGCTGTGGTTTACTCTCTTTGCTGTAAATGTTTATTTTTATATTTGAATTTTTATTTATCTAAAAGTATTTGTGCAATGGCAAAGAGGCTGAGTTTTGTACTGAAAATGAGACCTCGGTATTGAACTGGGCTTAATTCTGACAACAAGGGACAGGAACAAGGTGGATTTCTAGCCAAGGAGCATGGTGGGGGACAGTGAATACAGAATTACTAAGAGGAAACATCAGGAGTCAAGGGGGATTTCTGGCTAAACCAACTTGATAGGATTCTTGATGAATGAAGGTGGGCCAGGCTTATCAGATATTCAGTTGGGCATGTGGAGGCAAAAAAGTGTGATCAGGTAATCAGATCCTGAGACTGGGGAATTCTCCCTCAGCTGATCTTTTTTTGCTCTTGAGGTCAAAGCCCAAGAATGAGGACTAGCTGAGAAAAGGTTTAGAAGGATCTGACTCAAGTTTGGTTAAAAGGAGAATCTTTGCAGCGTAAAGGCTTAGAAAACCTTGGGACCCTGCTTGGACCCTGTATTTTTTTAACCCTGAAATATGAGGAGAATACTTCTCCTTGGGCTGAAACTGTGAGCAATAGAAAATAGGAGTTGGTGGATATATTGACTATCCCATGTCTCCATAACCTCCATCATGTGAGCTGTTCTGAGGTAAAGCTGATGTGATATTTTAACTTCTAGGAAGAAGCCAAGTTAGTGGAATTGGTCACTCCCAGGGTTCTCAGTTTGGCTCTCCTTCTTCCGTCATTTCTCTTGTTCCTCACTCTTGCTTTCCTGAATTGCAGACCTAATGAGAGTGTGGCCAGTGAGCATTTGCCTCACAATTGGCTTTCTAAGAATCACAGATTAAGATACTCAGAACTCTTTTGTTACTGTTGCATAGAACCTAAACCAGAACTATCGGGTTGTGTGTAGGCTTCAAAAATGACTCAGTTCGGGCCTCCAAAATTATCATCAGACAAAATTTCTTTCCAATTCTTGGTTCTGTTTTGCAATTTCTTGTCTTTATTCTTGAGCACCATATGCAACACAATGATAGTGTTTATTTGGTTCTAAAATCCTAGATCCCATAGAAAAACTAAAAGCCCCTTTCATATAACATTCTGCCAAAAGAGTTTACATTTCATTGTCGTGATTGAGTCATATTTCCCTCATAAAACCAAACACTTCCGTAATACTAGCTTAAGTGTCAGTCATGTTCTCATGCTGTGAATTCACAGTGAACTCTGATGGCCTATAGGTGGAGTGAAGGGTGTTTCCTAGAAGAAAACTGAAGCTTGTTTGTGAATGGATGCTACGAAGTCAACATTTGTTCGCTACCCGGTACACAAGTACAAGAGATAGAAAGGCATTTTCCTAGATCAAACAGCATTGTGTACAGAAGCATCACGAGATGTAGCTCTAATTGGTGAAACTCAGAAAACACAATAGTTCTAAGTGAATCAAAATCAGGGTGAACCATTGTTAACTGCATGCAGAGCTGAACCTGTGGGAGGCGAATGGACTGGTGCATTAAGAAATGAGAAAAGAAACATCGGCCAACGGTCAAGAGAGGTGTTGCAAGCAGCAACTGCCCCAGGTGTGAACAGAGACAATGCCACCAATATGAGTGACATATTTTAGTAATCACACTGACTTGCAGAGATTAAAAAAAAAAAAAGTAGATGAGCTTTAATTTTGTTATTTGGAAGGTGGGAGTTGTTGAGTTAGTGGATTCAGGCATAAATTCCTAAATGCCTCCATATACACTAGGTATCACTAGATTCAATTCATCAAGTCAACTTAATCTAACTTAGCAAAGGTTTAGCTTTCATTTATTTTTATTTTATATTTATTCTTACTAATTTGTATTTCACACGGTCTTCTGTATATTATTCTTGTAGGATTTGGATTCCAGCTCTACCCTTACATATACTTATGAGAAAATTATGCAATCTCTCTACCTCAGTTTCCACATCTGTAAAATCAGACTAATAGTAACCACCTTAGAAGATTGCTTGGGTAAGAGAAAGTACTTGGGAGGAAGATCACCTACCAAATCTCAGCTGGGTCATTTATTAGTTGTGTGATCTTGGACAAATTATTCTCAAATGTTCAGGTTTTATTTTCCCATAATATAAGACTCAGAAAAATATCTACTTTGTAGGTTGTTATGGGAATTAAGTAAATTGGCATTACTAAAGTGTTTAGGAAAGGACCTGGCATATGTAAGTGCTATTTTGCTTAAAAATGGTCAATGCATATTTTCCTCCATTTATCACGAATTATGTAAATGGGAAAGTTCAATTAATGGAACCATCTTCTTTTAAAAATACGTTAATTAATTGGAGAGATTTTTTTTATAGATACTGTTTTTATAACTTATCTGTGCACTAAAGACAATCTTAGAAGGCAATATTTCTATTATATATCATCTGAGATAAAGTGGAAAAACTGGTAAACTAATTTAGACTAAAAATGAAGACATTACTTTGCATTATGAAATGAGCATGCCTCTGTAATATACAAAATTATTAGATTTGTTCTGGATGGGTACCTACAGAAAAATTTAGTAATCATTGGCATTTAAAAGGAGCCAAATTAGAGGTGTGATCTTTCTTTAAACCTGAATATCCAATGATGCTATGCTTCCTGACAAATAGTGAATTTGCTGTCTTTAGAGGTATGCAAATGTGTACTAAATTTTACATAGTTATTATTGTGGAATCCATTTAAGAAACTGTTGGAGATTGGTTTAATAACAGTTTTTAATTTTTTCTGTCTTGGAATATTATAATTTAAGTTCATTTTCTCCAAATTTAAATAAGTTACAGCTTTGAAGAGAGAAATAAAAAATGAGGGCAGATAACCATGTTTAACAAAAGAACTGAAACTAAAACTAATTCTCAAAGAGTGATGTCAAGGCAAGTTCTTATCTGTTTTTTGAAACTTTTGAGAGATCTGAGCCACACTTTAAGGTAAATGAAGCATTTAGACACTTTAGAAGGACAGCTGTGTCAATCAGATGCTCTACTTACCATTGAAGGCTTTTTTTTTTAAAGATTATTTATTTATTTATTTGTGAGAGAGAGAGAGTGAGAGGGCGAGCACAGGCAGACAGAGTGGCAGGCAGAGGCAGAGGGAGAAGCAGGCTCCCTGCTGAGCAAGGAGCCCGATGTGGGACTTGATTCCACGACACTGGGATCATGACCTGAGCCAGAGGCAGCCGCTTAACCAACTGAGCCACCCAGGCGTCCCAAAGGCTTTTTTTCTTATGGTTTGCTGAATTTCTAAACATGTCTCCCATTACCCAGCTCTAGTGATTTAAACCTGTTTCTCTGTGACATATAAGTAAGGAAAGCCATTCATTTTTTTCTTTAAACAGAGCTGCTCAAGGGGTGGAAAAGGTCTCACACTTTTAATTTTCTTTTCTTCGTTTACATGGAGCCATAATCTGCCTGGAGACTTGCAGGCTTCCCATGGGCTGCAGACATAGATAGATAATAAAAGTAGGTTTATATTGGACCACTGCACAGTTATTTTAAAGAAAATCCATGAAAATCTCCTCTTCTATTGTTAATGCATTTTACTTTTCCTATTGAATTTTGTATTATTTAAGATCCAGTGACAATACACAACTGTAAAATAAATCTTAAGTATAACATAAATGTAATACGCTTATCCATAAAGATAATTAGTATTGTCCAAAAAATGTTAACAATTTTAACAAGACACCACCGCCTTCAACAAAATGATAAAATATTCATAACAAAATTACAAAAGTGAAAAATTTGAAAGGACCAACTCAATTTGGTAAGAAGGAAACATGTGCTAATGTTCAGTGCCTACAAATGTGTCAATTAATTTATATATCAATCTTTACAACAACTCTTTACATTTATTATTTATCAAATAGGTATTTATTAAGCACCATATATGTGCTGACTATTGGGCTCTACCGATAAAGAGAGAGTCATGATCTCTGCTTCCATGGTTGTTCTAGGCTCAGTTTTCCCCTCATGAAATATGTAACCTAAACAAATACGAACCATTATCCTCATTTTCAAAATAAAGAAACTAAGGCTCAGAAGGGTGTTGTATTTGTCTCTACTTCACACAGATATTGAGTGGCAGATATCAGAGGTGGGATTTACAGTCTTTTTCAGAGGAGACTTCAGAGTCCAACTCCTTCCATTTTTCCATTAGTTTGGGATTTCTACTTTAGCATCAACATTTTCCTTTATAATGTCTTCCTTTTTAACACTGGATTTAAAAGAAAATATGATTCTTTTGAACTTTCAGGAGAAAAAAATGTCTACAACTTTGATTTTTTATGAAGATTTTGCCCTGAAAACTAGGAAACTACTGACCAAGCCAATTTTAGATAAATTAATAATTAAAGATAAAGATAAGGAAGAGAATTGAGTTTGGTATGCACTGACCTACATTGAAAAGTCATACGAATACACGTGTAAACTATGGCCACTGTAGAATAAAAAAGACCTATGTATAGTCAAAAACGGGATCAATACCTCTATTTAGTGAAAAAATTCTGATCCCTTAGAGGGAAATTTTCTGCTCTAGCTTATAAATTCTGAATTGTGTTCACATCCAACAAGTGAGTTCTAAAATACAGAATGTAATTCTATCTGTATATGGATTTGTGAAGTTCAACAATAAGTCATTCAAAAAATTCTATCATGAAGAAATTTACATGTGTGTGTAAGAATGGATGCACTAAAGAAGTTTGAAGTTATTTTTATTTCCATTTTGTTAAAAATTTATTTACTACATTCAGTTGAGCTGTGTATTTTTTTAAAGAGTGGCAGAATATGTCATCCCCAAATATGCTAATTAGGCTTAATAATTTTTTGAGCTCAAGGCTATTGAGAAGCAGACACAAAAAAAAAGTTTCCTACCTTCCTCCTATTTGCCTAAAAGCAGGATATGAATTTTCAAAGATGTCCCTCCTCCCTGCTCTTCCAGAAGAACAAAAGTTAATCACCAGAGAAAACTTGAAATCCCTATTGGCTTGAAGGGGCATCAGCAAAATCTACATAAGAAATGTTATTAACTTGTCTTTATGTACCATTATTTTCCCATATATTTGCCTTCCCCCAATTTGCTGCCCCTAGAAACCTAGGGCCTTTTCCTTTGTCTTGTCACTTCTCTAACATGTATTGTCCTTACACTAAGATATCATTTAAACTCAACTTTTAACCAAACCTTTGACTTAATAATTTTTCCATGGGCATCTCTCATGAGTACATGAAATACACATGTAAACAAACTGTTTTTCTCTTGTTAATCTGCCTTTTGTTATAGGGGTCTGTAACTGAGAACTTAGAAAATGAGAACTTAGAAAAGTAGAAGAAAAATTATTTTTTCTCTTCTACTTTTATTTATATTTAACTGACAACTATTCTCAATGAGGCTTCAGTGCTGTGTCAACATGACTACCACTATTTCTTCAAAATCTGCTGTGCGTTCTATGGTGCCTTCCAACTCCAGATATCAGTTAAGTGAAGACCATTTCAACTTAAGCTGAAAAATAAGAAATATCTTCATGAATGCATACTCTCATTGATATTACCTCTGAGAGTCTAAAAGATGAGGTGAAATATTAGTTAGCATCTGGTGTAGTTTTCTCTTTTAGTGCATATTGTGATATTTTAGCTTATTCACCCTTTACTGACTCATGCATACAAAGAAACATTTGTTCAACATTTTAACAAACCCCTTCTATCTGCTAAGCACTGTTTTTTTGTTATAGAAAGGAAGAACAGCTAACATTTACACAATGCTTATTATGTTTCAAGAATTATACGGTTAAAATTCATTTATAAGCCCTGAACGATTCCACTGTTATGAAAGGAACAAACAAGCCATTGCGATTTGACATGGCATGTTAAAATAGATATCTATGGAAGGAAAGGGTTTGGAACAAAGAAATGAGTGATTAACTCTCTTTTAGAGGCTGATTTAGTGAAGGTTACATGAACTGTGGGTTTGTTTGCTGTCTTATAAGGAAAATGAAAATATCTCAGATTTCAAGAAGAAAAATAACAATGTGCTTGAAGAGCATGATGTAGTTCAGTATATTTATTGCAGAGAATGTGACAAGGTTATAAAAGGAAGTGGAGCTTTGTAGCTCTACCTAAGTCATTCAGTTTTTTTTCCAAAACTAGTTTAACAGAGATTAGCCATTGGATGATCATACAGGAATATGATTTATTCAAACCGGCGTTTTAGAAAGAGCATTCTACTGGTAATATGGTAAATTTAGGTGAAAGGGGGTGTATGAAATCAAATGTCAACTGTTTAGCCAGACATGACCTGAAAATCCTTTGAACAAAGGAGATAATAATAACAGGTGAGAGAAGTAGTGCAAATTTTAAAGGGTTAATGAGTTATAGCTGAAGGAATTACAATCACAAACAATTGTGATTGTTTGAAAATGGGAATGGGCAAAAGTTGAATTCCAACTATGTGCAGTGCACTGTTCTTAGCAGGAAAGGAGAAACAGATGAACAAAGAAGCAAGAGTACAAAAAGAAAACAAAGAGGAATATGGTAGACAGACCATATCAGTAACTTTACTTAATGTAAATATGTTGAACATTCCAATTAAAAGACAATTTATCAGACAAAGTAAAAACAAAATATAGGCTGTATTTATGAGACTCATTGTAAGCACAAAGACACGGCCAGAAACCAGGATATTTAGATTTCATAAGTGGAAGAGATTGAGATGAAGCTGAGTTCCACAGTGAAAGTATTTAAAAGGAGAATGATCAGTATAAGAAGGATATATGTTTTTTGTAATGTATACTTCTTTCTTTTAATTATTTCCTTCTATATGACTTCTTATTCAACTGGAGGCCTTGGTTGCTTTGAGGATGATTAGTAATCTAACAATAAAGGAAGAAAAGAAAACAGTTTTGTTTCTTTTCCAACATAAGACTAGATAAAGAGTTGAAATCCATATGCTTCAATCAATGACAAGCAGAAACCAGAAGGAAAGCAACTAAAAAGGATCAAGCCAGGCTGTGGCATCTTTCAATGAGGCTTGTGTCTCCCTCCCTCCATACCTTTATCAGATACCTTATGGAATTTATTTTGTTAGAAACTTTGAAGACTCTCACAATACCCCGATTGAAATATTTGTTGACTAGTCAAAGTAATGTATCATTATATCATTAATATGAATTGACATTGAATTTCCAAAATATAAATGGTAGCATTATGTCATTAAAATAAAAATAAATTTTTTTAGCAACAGAATTCTGATTAAAAAATGGCAGTAACCTCTTCAACATTGGCCACAGAAACTTCTTTCAAGATATGTCTCCAAAGGCAAAGGAAGCAAAAGCGAAAATGAACTTTTGGGACTTCTTCAAGATCAAAAGCTTCTGCACAGCAAAGGAAATAGTCAACAAAACAAAGAGGCAACCCACAGAATGGAAGAATATATTCACAAATGACAGTACAGACAAAGGGCTGATATCCAAGATCTATAAAGAACTCCCCAAACTCACACAAAAAACAGATAATCATGTCAAAAAATGGGCAGAAGACATGAACAGACACTTCTCTAAAGAAGACATACAAATGGCTAACAGACACATGAGAAAATGTTCATCATCATTAGCCATGAGGGAGATTCAAATCAAAACCACATTGAGATACCACCTTACACCAGTTAGAATGGCCAAAATTAGCAAGACAAGAAACAACATGTTTTGGAGAGGATGTGGAAAAAGGAGAACCCTGTTACGCTGTTGGTGGGAATGCAAGTTGGTGCAGCCCCCTTGGAAAACAGTGTGGAGATTCCTTAAGAAATTAAAAATAGAGCTTCCCTATGACCCTGCAATTGCACCACTGGGTATTTACCCCAAAGATACAGATGTAGTGAAAAGAAGAGCCATCTGTACCCCAATGTTCATAGCAGCAATGGCCACAGTCACCAAACTGTGGAAAGAACCAAGATGCCCTTCAGTGAACAAATGGATAAGGAAGATGTGGTCCATATATACAATGGAGTATTATGCCTCATCAGGAAGGATGAATACCCAACTTTTATATCAACATGGATGGGATTGGAAGAGATTATGCTGAGTGAAATAAGTCAAGCAGAGAGACTCAGTTAACATATGGTTTCGCTTACTTGTGGAGCTTAAGGAATAAGAGATGGGAAGATGGAGAGGAGAAGTGAGATGGGAGAAATCAGAGGGGGAGACAAACCATGAGAGACTGTGGATGCTGAGAAACAAACTGAGGGTTTTGGAGGGGAGAAGGATGGAGAGTTGGGGGATCCAGGTGGTGGATATTATCAAGGGCATGTATTGCATGGAGCACTGGGTGTGGTGCATAAACAATGAATTTTGGAACACTGAAAAGAAATAAAAGAAAATAAAATGGGAAAAAAAAATGGGCAAGCCTGGAAGTCAAAACCATTGATTCCTATCTTGGCCATGGCAAATGAGTTCTAGAAAGTCTCTAGACCCAAGCATTGTCACTTATAATGAAAAAGAATCAGATAAGAAATCCAAGGAAAGACTTTAAATGACCAGATTGCTTATAATAAAAATTAAATGATCTAAAACACCTATGCAAATACAGTCAGCTGATCTTAGACATAGGAACAAAGGAAATACAATGAGGAAAGTTAGTCATTCAACAAGTCATGCTAGAACTCTGGATTTCTACCTGAAAAGCAAGAAACCAAAAACAAAACAAACAACAAAAAAAAACCTAAATCTAGACAGTTTTTATACCTCTCACAAAAATTAACTCAAAATGAATGATAAACCTAACTGTAAAAACACAAAACTTCAAAACTCCTAGAAGATAACATAGAAAAATCTAATTGGCCTTGGGTTTGGCAATGACTTTTTAGATAAAACACCAAGTCAAGACCCATGAAAGAAATGATTAATAAGATGGACTTCACTAAAATTAAAAACTTCTGCTTTGCAAAAGACATTGCCAATAGAAAGAAAAGACAAGTCACAGACTGGGAGAAAATATCTCAGAAAAAAAGAAAAGACATATTTGATTAAGGGCTGTTATCCAAAATATGTAAAGAACGCTTATATATTATTACATATATTTATTTATATATATATATATTTATTATTTATATATTATACATAAAGAACACAATAATAAAACAAACAACTTAATTAAAAAATAGACCATAGATCAGAAGAGACAGCTCATCAAATAAGATACTCAGATGGCAAATAAGCATCAAAAAAGGTGCTCCATATTGTAAATCATCAGAGAATTCCAAGTTAAAACAACAATGGCCCAAACTCAAGACACTGACCTCACAAAATACCAGCAAGGATTTGAAAAAACAGGAACTCAAGTTCATTGCTGGTTGGAATGCAAAATGATACAGCCCCTAGAATTTAAGTTTCCTCCATACCTTTGAATAGACATTTCTCCAAAGAAGACATAAAGATGACTGTAACAGACACTTGGAAAGATGATCAACATCACTCATTTTATCTGGGAAATACAATCAAAACCACAACGAGCTATCACCTCACATCTGTCAGAATGACTAAAATTAATAATACAGGAAACAATAGGTATTGGTAAGGATGTAGAGAATAGTGAACTTTCTTACACCATTGGTGGGAATGCAAACTGGTGTAGGCATTCTGGAAAATATTACAATTACTTGCAATTGAAAGGCAATAGTATTCCTTTTCCTTCTGAAATTTAGACTCAAGTTTTTTACTTTTTATTGTTCCAGGAAAAAAAAGAAGGAAGTAGATTAAACAATCCAAACATATTATCATCTTTTTAGAAGTTCAACCCTGCACCATCATCATGTATTATATTCTAGAACAAGAGTGTCCAAATATTTTATGATTCTGTAACCACTTAAATAAAAAATATCTGAGTACACATCTCAAATACACATGTACTTATCTATTTATAATATTTCTAAGTATTTATAATATCTATTTATATCTATTTATAATATTTGTATCTATTTATAATATTTATAAATATTATACATGTCCAATATAATGTTATATATTATAAAATAAAATATCTGTCTTAAAAGCTAATACTAAGTTACAGAAAAATGTAAGAATCTGATAGTGGATAATTCTTAATGAATGGAATGTGAATATAGATATAAGTTTATAAATTCATCTGTGTGTTGCTCAGTACTCAGGTATAAACTGATAGTTTAGGAAGGTGAAACAAGTTGGTGGCAATCAAACCTAGAGACATGTTAACTATTTAATAAAAATAAATACAGACCTGTTCACTACTTACATGTTAGAAAGTGATAACTACCGAATTCTAGGGGAAATAAGCAAACCTTTTCTTCAAAAGCTTATACCTAAGGGTATTAAGTCAAGACCGAAAGTATCTATTATAGGAACATATGATAAAAGCATATGATAGAATCAAACATCATGCTGTGAGATATAAAGGAATCCCAGGCTGGGAGGGGATTCTCATTCTCTCCTTTTGTGGTCCCAGGTGGTGATAAGGAAATTGTTCTTTTCTTGAGGGTGAAAATGTGAACTACATCAAAGACACACAAGGCTCCTTTAGAAGGAAAGGCTGTGCTGACAGCAATCATGGCCATTTCAAAATTAGAAAGGGAGCAGGAGGATGGGATAACCTACAGAGGAAAATATTTCTCCACACTGCCTTCCCAAGTTGTGTGCTAGGAGCCAGGGAAGGAATGGGATTAAATGCAAGGAAAGCATGCAACACCATTGCTTTTTCCCTTCAGATACCATACCTCTGTTAAGGTACCCAACATGCACCTAACCCATGCCTTTGAGGGCACTCATGTATTTCTGACTCAAAGATGGATTTACGTTTTTATTTATGAATATTGACATTAAACTTTTTGTACATCTTAAAAGTAAGTGCTATATTCCATCACACAGAGATTTTGACATTCTGGCCGGGTCTGTGGTGAAAGTTGAAAATTGACAGATGGATGAATGTATAACATCTTGACTGACAGATATCCTTTATGATCCTGATAAAATTTAACATTGAGAAAGAGAACAAGATGCTTCTAGTTTCCTATTGATCTGAAAAAATCTATTAGAGAAATCAAATTGTGAAATATTTGTAAAGATCAGAAAAGGTCTGAAAAAGTCCGAACGCTGCTCATGGGAGGCTTCAACTACCTAAATATTGACTCTATAACAAGTATGCAGAAAATGTAACAATGTGTTTTTTAGAGAAAATTCCATTTGTTTGTAATTTGATTTGATGAACAGCTAATCTGGCAGAAGAGAAAGAACCAGTTTGTTATATATCGTAAGGCTCATAGACAGGAATTATTGATAAATAAATATGATACCAAAAACTTTGATTGCAGGATAATAACCATAATACAGTTTGCAAAGAAAAAAAATCAGTTACAAACCTGCAGATTATAAGCACTTTTTCATTTTCTCCAGTTCTTAAATTTGCTGCCCAGGAAAAACCACATTCAAGTAAGCTCCTCAGTCAATTGTCTCTTTTTGCTAGTTTTGGGTGAAGTACAATGTGGAGTGAGTTAGAAAGGAAGAAGAAACAGACAAAGAGAGATTTTAAGTCAAGATCTTTACATATGAGGTCAGTTGAATATGAAATAGAGGCAGTCTTATTAATAATTTTTCTCGGGCAGAAGTTTCTCTTGGTGTTCTCAAGCATCTTTTTTATGTTCTTCTTTCCATCTTCTCTCCAAATGCAAGCCTGATACTCTCGGCTTTTCACATTTAGAATCTTATTAGAAAAGATACCAACGGATTGATTAATTTTGTACAAAACTGATTTGTTGTAAAGTAGCCCCCTTTAAGGACATGTATTTGTCAACAAAGCACTAAGCCAAGGGAAGAAAACTGTAGAAATAGACATTAGAAATTAGAACCAGAGAGAGAAATTTAGAATAATAACAAGAAATTAAAGAAAGGAGAATTGGAATGGAAACAGCCTGATACAGGGCTGACTTCCTAAGCAGGTGTCCTGGGCAACAACAAACAAGTTTACTACATTGTGGGGAACAATAAGCAACCTTTCTTCTGATAAAAACGACGTAGGTGCACCTGCGTGGCTCAGTGGGTTAAGCCTCTGCTTTCAGCTCAGGTCATGATCTCAGGGTACTGGGATCGGATTCTGCTCAGCAGGGAGCCTGCTTCCCTCTCTCTCTCTCTGCCTGCCTCTCTGCCTACTTATGATCTCTCTGTCAAATAAATAAATAAAATCTTTTAAAAATGATTGTAAATTAAAGGTATGCTGAGATGCCTTTATACACTTACCAGATTTGTAAATATTCCTAAATTTGGTAATATACTTTCTGCAAGGAAGTGAGGGAATCAGAGACCTCAATTCATTGCTGGTAGGAGTATAAATTACAATAATCAGGAATGTAGAAATATCTATTAAAATTTTAAACACACATATTTCTGACCATGCAATTTTGTTTCCAGGAATTTAGTCTACATATGTGGAGATATATATATATATATATATATATATATATATATATATATATATGACATAAATACAAGATTTTTTTAATTGCAGCATTGTTGGTAATAGCCAAAGAATCAAACCACCCAAAATACCATCAAAAGTAAAGGGTTTAAATGAATTATGATATATCCGTCTACTGGATGTTGTGTGGATAAAAAACAATAAGTAACCTATCTGTACACTGACATGAAATGTCCTCCAAGATATATTTTAAGTGAAAAATCATGTACAGAACCATATGCATAACTTACAACCTTCTGTGTACACTGAAAAAAATCAGAATCTGTATCTGTTTCTTTGTCTATAAAGAAACTGAAAAGATACATAAGAATCTATAACAGTGATTTCCATGGAGAGAGGGGAGGGATATAGAGAGGAGCAAGAAGGAAAGGACTTTTCAGTATGCACCATTTTATACTTACATATGTGCATTACCTGCTAGAAAATGAAATAAAAAACTTTTATCAACTATTACTGGAATAAAATTGGAAATGTATAATATTTAACTTTGTATCTGAACAAAATATAAATTGATACAATGCCCACTGACTAAATAATACATTTTAGTTAAAAAAAAAAAAAGTGTCCAAAGAACAAGATACACTATATTAGTCGAGTTCAGCCAGAATAGTCTAGGTTATGTTGCAGTATTTAATAACTACAAAATCTTAGTATTTTACAGAACATGTTTGTATTGAGAGTCTGCTTCACTTCTTCTCCATATTGTCTTCTCCATATTGAGCATTCCAGCTCAATGTTGATGAAACTTTTCCCATCTAGGAGTCTCATGTCAGAAGCAAAATAGTGAGATGGTGAACCAGAAACTCCTTAAACTTTCTTAAAAGTGATACACATTACTTATTACTTAACAATATTTTATTGGCCATTGCAAGTCATATGGCCTCTCTTAAATTCAACAAGGCAGGAACTATTCCCCCAGAAACCCTTCCCACAAAGAAGGGGTGCATCTCAAATCACATAATCAATCTAAAATTAATGGCATAGGAACTATAAATACCCACACAGGAACTATTTTGAAAAAATAATAGTAATTAATGTATGTCCTTTGTTATTAAAAGGTCTTCATTTTCTCTTTGTCCCCATTCAATGAATATTGAACTAATCCTAACACTAATGTTAATTCTAACCTTGTATAATAAATATAAACTTTAAGGAATCTGCCTAAAGTTCCTACATATCTCATTGCTCTCTAGATAGGAACAGACCTCGGAATCATTAAAATTGTCAGGAAAGGGGCACTTGGGAGGCTCAGTCATTAAGCATCTGCTTTCAGCTCAGGGTCCTGGGATCAAGCCCTGTATCCCTGCATCGGGCTGCCTACTCAGCGGGAAGCCTGCTTCCCCCTCTCCTACTCCCCCTGCTTGTGTTCCATCTCTCTCTCTCTCTGTCAAATAAATAAATAAAATATTTTTTAAAAGTTTAAAAAAATTGTCAGGAAAGGGTTTATTTTGATGCTAAGTGAATTGGTCATGTTTTCAAAGCGAGTTTCCAAAGTTTTCTAATACATCACACCACATAATTAAGTCCTCCAAAGTACAGAGGCATCGCTAGGAATTTATGCCATTGAAGAAAGTGAGACCTATGCAAAAAATTAGGTTTCACTGTGGATGAGCAGAGATTTCTTTAACCGATTGAATAAATAAAAGAAACTTGCATTTTAATAATCATTCCTAAATATGCAAACTTTTTCTCATACTGAAATAGCTGAGTGAATATTATCTACAGAATATACTTCAATTAAAATTTCAAACTTCAGGGGCACCTGGGTGGCTCAGTGGGTTAAAACTTCTGCCTTCGGCTCAGGTTATGATCTCAGGGTCCTGGGATGTAGCCCCGCATCAGGCTTTCTGCTCGGCAGGGAGCCTGCTTCCTCCTCTCTCTCTGCCTGCCTCTGTGCCTACTTGTGATCTCTGTCAGTCAAATAAATAAACAAAATCTTAAAAAAAAATTTTCAAGCTTCATTACTTAATTCTCTCTAGTCCCTCTTCAGTTATTATCACCAACTCTATACCTTATTCATATAAGTGGCATATAACATCTGGTGTAAAAATTGAATACCATTTGAATTCTTAATCATGCTACAAAATTATATTACCTGTGAATCTGTTAATCAGGTAGCATCTATGTGGATTTTATTACCAATAAAAGGCAGAAACCATTTTTACTCAGATAAAACCTTCTTGGGGACCAAAAAAAACAAAACAAAACACGAGAAAAGCAAAAACAAAAACAAGTCCAAAACAAAAAGAATATTTCTCATTTAAAATCATCATCTAGGAAGGGCTACTTGCTCATGATTTGAAAGTGGTCGAAGACTTGAATTTCATTTTAATGCTTCTTCTTAAGTTGTCTGTGCCTCTGTGATTGAAAGTGAGAAGTGAATAAAATTACATGACTGAAGGAGAATAAAGGAGAGGAAATAGTATGAGTTTAGGCTTAGAAGGAAGATCTAAAAAGGGATATTGAATAATAAGAAAAGCAGTCTGGCTGAAATAGAAGGATTATGATAGGAAGTATTGAGAGGCAGTTTTGGAAAAGTAAATTAGAATAAATTGTAGAAGACCTAGAAATCCTACTAAGGATCCTGATAGAAATGAGCAGATATGACAGGTTTTTAAATCAGAAGCTGGCAGAAGGAATGGAACAAAGCATACTTGAAGCACATGATTGGAAACAGAGATGATAAGGAATGATGCTCAGGGATGATAAGGAATCTGAGTTAGACAATGTCATTATAAGGAGATATGAGAGAAGGATCAGAAGTAATGAAAAATACAAACTAACAGAACAGATTTGCATAAATAAATATGAAATAAAAAAGAAAAAGGAATCTGACTGTGAGGCTGGGAAAATTGGAGAATGGGTGGTTAGGAGAAGCAGAATCCAGAGTGGGAAGAAATTGGAGATGGGGTTTGAAGTAGAAAAGGTGTGTGTAGGTATATGTTTATGTGTAGGGAGAGACTTAGAAAGTTACTTTTACTAGTACTGAAATTAGATATGAGATTATACAAGTTAAAATGTCAACCAGATATTTTAAACATGAAATTCAAATTTGAAAAATAAGACCAAAGAAAAATTTTACCTCCTTCTTTCCTCCTTTTTCTCTTCCCTTTCCTCCTTTCTTTCTCTCCCTCCCTCCTTCCCTCCTTCCTCCTTCCCCTCTCCTTCCCTCTCTTCCTTCCTTCCTTTCTCCCCTTCCATTCTCTACTCATCCTCTTCTCTCCTTCCCCCCGCCAATCATTCTGGCTGTTCTGTGTACACTTGAAAATAGTCATAATGCTCTTGTTGGATAGAGGATTCTATACATATAAATTAGGTTGACTTGGTTGATAATGGTATTCATGCCCTTTACTTCTCTTGAATTGTGTGTGGGAGTAGTGTGAGCATAAACAAAAAAAAATGGTTATAAAGATATTAGGTACAAAATGGTTTGATTTGTAATATCTTGATTGATTCTTGCTTTATTAATATGAAATGATCTTGTTTATGCTTTTATATTTTTTGTCCTGAAATCTACTGTCTGATATTAATGTAACCACTTCTGCTTTTTAAGAAATTAGTATTTCTTAATTAGCATTTCTTAATTAGTTAGCATGATTTATCCTTTTACATCCCTTCCCTTTTAATCAATTTGTGTCTTTATTTTTGACACAAATTTTTTAAGGCAGCATATGGTTGAGTCTTGGCTTTTTTTTTTTTTTTTGGTTAAGATTTATTTATTTATTTGAGAAGGCCGGGGGAAGGAACAGAGGGAGAGAGGGAATCCTGGAACTGTCTCCCTGCTGAACATGGAGCCAGACAGGGGCTCTGTCTCACCACTCTGAGATCATGACCAGAGCCAAAACCAAAAGTCAGCTGCTTAACACACAGAGCCACCCAGGCACCTGATTCTTGCCTTTTACAATTCAGTCTGACAATCTCTGCCTGTTAATTGGTGTGTTTAGTTTATTTACTTTTAACGTGATTATTGATATTTTGATATCAATATTGTCAGATACTGACAGATATTGTCAGATTTAAATTTACCACTTCAGTATTTGTTTTCGATTTGTCTTATCTGTTCATTTTCCTTTTTCTTCTCTGCCATCCTTCTTTCAGATTATATTTTTATGATTTCATTTTATCTCTTGTTGACATATTAGCTATAACTCTTTTTTTGTTGATAATTTAGTGGTTTCTTAAGGGTTTAAAGTATACACTCTCTTCCTCCCCCTTTTGCTCTTCCCCTTTTGCCCCTCCCCACATCGTGCTCCTACTCTTTCTTTCTCTCTGCTAGAGATGAATTATTTCTATTCTTGTATGTCTGAAAAAGTCTTGATTTCATCTTCATTCTTAAAGAATATTTTCTCTGGATGGAGAATTATCATTTACTCTTTATATTTGTATTTAATACTTTAAGGATGTTTTCCTGTCTTCTGGCCTACATTGTTTATCACGAGAAATTTTTTGTCATCTTTGTTTTCCTATATGTAGCTTTTTTTTTTTCTTGATTGACTTCAAGATTATTGTGATTGGCTTTAAGCAATTTGATTAGAATGTGCCTTGGTGTATTTCATTGTTGTTCTCTTCATTTTTCTTGTATTTGGAGCCTGTTGACTCTCTTTGATAAAATTTGATAAAATTTGAGGTTATTATTTCAGTAAACATTTTTATAACGTTCTTTCCCTCTTTTGAAGACTCAAATTCCCTGTAGATTAGGTTACACAGAGTTGTACCACAGCTTACTGATGTCCTGTTTGTTGTTTAAATTCTTTTTTTTCACCTGTATTTCAATTTTGGTAGTTTCTATTTCTATGATGTCAAGTTAACTAACTTAATTTTTGCAACATCTTATCCTTCTTTTATCCTATCCAGTGCATTTTTCATATCAGTATTATATAGTTTCCATCTCTAACAATGAGATTTAGCTCTTTTTTAAAATATCTTCCATCTCTCTACATAGGATATTTAATCATTTTATGGCTTTTTGAACATGTGGAGTGTAGTTATAATAACTGTGTTATAATGCATTCCTGATAATTCTATCATTTCTTTCAGTTCTGAGTTGGTTTGGACTGACCAATTATTCTCTTCATTATAAGTCATATTTTCCTGCTTCTTTCCATGCTTGGTAATTTTTTTAGATGCAAGATATTGTTAATTTTGCCTTGTTGAGTGCAATATTGCCTGGATGCTAAGTATTTTATAGTCATATACGTTTTCTTGAACATCTTTCTTGGACTTAAGTTATTTGTAAATAATTTAAGTCTCTTTGGTCTTCTTTTATTTATTTATTTTTAGGTGGGACAAGAGCAGTTAGTTATTAGTCTACAACTCATTCCACATCTTCACTGACAAAAGGTCCTTCTGGGTGTACAACGAGTTCGGCATGAAGTATGAGCCCTTCCAGTCTAACTGGACAGCAGGCACTATTCCTTTACCATCTGAGCTTTAAGTACTGTCTTTTAATCCATTTGGGTGGTTCTTTACATGGCCTCTCATGTGCTGAATAGTGCTCTGCACAATACTGAAAAAGACTTGCTGCAGGTTTTCAGAGTTCTTTCTCTGTTTGGCACTAAACTTAGAAGTATTCTTTCCTAGTGACTGTAGTTGCCCTTGCCTCCTTGAACTATCAGTTCTGTGTCTTCATCTCAGAACATCCACCAGTTTCTCCTTGGTTTTCCCTTTCCTGCACCACAGCCTGGAAATGTCCTCAGAGAAGTATACGTAGTAATTGTTGCACTTATTTCCTTTATTTCCTATGAGAGTAAAATGTCTTTATTGCCCAATGCCCAGGGTCCTGAATAAAGTTGCTCTATACAGCTCGTCTAGTTATTTGTTTTCTTCAGGTTGTTCGGTAAAATCCTTGTATGATAAATCTATTTTATCTAGAAGTAGAAGTCTCCTGGTAACAGAAACTTACAGAAGAAAACAATTAAAAACTGAATGCATAAGAACACAGCACAAACCTTGAAATTAGGCTTCTTGATCTTAAATCCTCGCTCCACCAGTGTAATATTAGGCAACTTTATTGAATCTCTATGATTCATTTACCTCAGGTGTAAAGTAAGGGTGACAGAAGTAACCCCTTCACTAACTGAATATGAGGACTAAATCAGTTAGTATATATGAAGTGCCTGTCTCATGGCAAACCCTCAATAAGTACTAGTTTTAATCATATTAATTGTAGCAGTAAAGGAGCTCTTTTTATTAGTATTACCACAAGGAGAGTGTACAATAAGGCTCTTTAAGGAACTGGAGAGAAGAAATGGAAATGCATCAGTAACCAAGTTTACTGTTGTTGTTTTTTCTTTTTCTCCAACAATGGATATACTTCTTCCATGTTTTTATCAGTTTCTTCTTCATTCTGGTCTCTTCCTCTATAAACCAACTTTCTTTGCTTCTCCTAGTGATTGGGGCTAAACTTTCCTGACCTGAGTTGCTGAGTTTCTATGTACTAATAACAAGAAAATAACTAGCATGACTGACTCTATTGGAAAAATACACATGACTGACTAGATAGAAAGAGAACTTTAGAAAATGCATATTTAGGTTACAGAGGTATTTACTCTAGTGACAAGTTTCCATTAAGTATCAAAGAACCCACATTAGGATCACACATCAATTTGTGTGTAGGGGGCTGTAATACTCCTCTTCAGATATTTTGGTTTCCTTCAGAGATATTGAGATCTCAAAGACATATGTTTTAAGGGTGATAAAAGAACAAGGTTTTGCAGGTGAATTGGAAATAATCTGGAAGCAAAGTCCCCATAGATGGGAAACTGTGCTTTCTATCTAGTTAACAAATGCCTCCATCCTTTTTGTTATTCAGTAACTCTCATTTCAAATGAATGTGTCATTGCAGTAATGCTCTATTTCTAACCAGCTGTCTAATTTTTCAGAGAGATGAATGAAATAATTTCATGAGTAATAATTAACAAGTGGCAGAAGTTACTATGATTTTTTAATTATGAAGAGATAAAATTTTCTTCCAATTATTTGTTTAAAAATTTTATTGATTTCTCTTTTCAAAGAGAAATGAGCTGTCTTCAGTTAATGTCTTAAAAATGATTTCAATGAGAGTTGAATGATGTTAATATTAGTTTTCTCTCAGTGTTGTTCATATCAAAGCCTACATTTAAAAAAAAAGCTTTTTTGGACAATTTACTTATAAGTACACATCAAAATTTTATTATAATCTTTTTGTAAAGCAAAAAAAAAAAGCCTCTAACAGATCAACTCAAAAAAATTTTTTTGGTAGAACTATTTATCAGAAAGAGTGTTCAGAAATAGACTGTTAGAATAGATAGACAAAGAAAGAAATGTCTGATTAAAAGTTATAAAGCTCTTGACTGACAATCTTCTTAGTGGATGGGTTACTGCTTTCTCAGAACAAGATTTAGTCTCATTGTAGTTTAGAATAAACTACCTACTCATTTTGTCAAGACTACGATTTTCTTCCCATAAAAACGTGTGCATCTTCTCACCCAAGTAGCTTATTTTCCAAACCAAATTTTAAATTTTTGTGTTTTTTTTCTCCCACAGATCCTACAGAAAGGCATTATAGCTCTCCAAAATCTAGCCTTTTGTCCAATAAACACTGGTAAGTTTTTGTTATGTGTAGATGAAAAATATGATATTTTATGTAACATGGAAATTGAATCTAGTTTCAAATGCAAGATAGGAACTTATTAAACAAACTGAGGGTGAATCCTTTTGTGAAAGCAAAATCTTTAGGTCATGTAAATAAACATTTTGGTAGGCCAGACAGGGTAGCATACTGGGATGGCTTATAGGTCAAAAAAAAGTATTTAAATAAATGAAGGTTTTGTTGTTATTGTTCATTAGTTTATTTTGTTGCTGCTTTTGTTTCAGTGTGTGGTGTTTTTTTTTTTTCAGTCTGTCACATCATGGGAACCATGGTCAAATCCATCATCTCATCATCTAAGCTTGACTTATAAACCTGTGTTCACTAAGGTTTTACAAAATTGCATATTAAATTATTTAAATAATTGTGTGTCCATATTTTACAAATCAGCGAGACTGATTTCTTTTAGATAAATAGTGAAAATAGTATTCTAAGTCAACTTATAAGGTCAGAAAGGAAACAAGAAAGCTATTATGCAAAGGCTTTCAGAGCTATTCTGTGTGGAGGAGAAAATGTGCAATCTGTAGGAAAGGGGTGGGCCTAGATGGTTTTGGCTTGTCTAAGCTCAAATCTATTTTTTTTTTTGTTAATATTCCTTTTTTATTGGATATCATTAATCACCCCTTCAATCAACTGTTGTTAAATTTGTGTTTTTAGTCTTCTTTTCTATTTTTAAGCAAATAATTCTTTCTATGATAATATAAGTTCCATAAGGGCAGATATTTTTCACACTTGTAGTCAATGTTGTATCCCTTAAATCCAGAACAATATCTGACTCATAATAGACTTCCAATAAAATATTTGTCACTGAATGTTGAATGACTTTATACTACTCAGAAAGCCATGGAAACTGTCTCCCTGCTACACTTATGGGAAAAGTCAGGGAGAAAAGGAAAGAGAACTTCCAGCAAGTTCATAAATGTCTTGAGTATGGAAAATCTATAGTGTCCCTTTGTATATTCATAACATAAAAAACCCAGAAACAAATATAATAGTTTTGAACATAGGAAATAATCAATAACTGTCACTGATGAATTTTCTTCCACTAGTTTGTTCCAAAAGAGGAAACACAGAGGATTTTGAATACTATCATTTGTTGCATGCTCTAAAAGTCTAATTCAAGAGCTAACTCCTTAATACCATTTTTTCTTCATAGGTTTCTAAAAGAGAATAAAACAATCTGAGATGAGTAGTTTCACAGGGAGGTTCTGAAAATGATTGGTGTGGTATTTCACAGCTTTTGCAGGAATAAAAACCACTTCGAGTTTACCCCATTAGAAAATAAAACTTCCCTTCTCTTTTTGGCATCACTCTCAGCACAGTTTTTGTAAAAAGGACATGCCTGAGGGGCACCTGGGTGGCTCAGTCAGTGGAGTGTCCAACTCTTGGTGTTGGCACAGGTCATCATCTCAGGGTTGTGAGATTGACCCCTTCCTGGGGGTCCATGTTCAGCAGGAAGTCTGTTTGAGATTCACTCTCTCCCTCTCCCTTTACTCTTCCCTTGCTCTCTGTCTCTCTCTCTAAAACAAATGAACAAACCTTTAAAATAAAATAAATTCTTGAAAAATATTTATGTACTTAATGAATGGTAATGGTAACTATACAGCAAGCCTCATCATAATAGACTGGAGGAATGGATAGAGGGATACATTCTTCACAACTATAGATAATCCAAGTGTCACTTTTACTTAGCTTGAGGTAATCAGTCTTGGATCCCATTTAAGTATTAATAAACTTAAATGTTTGAGACAGTAGAAGCAGATTCGGGATCACTATCTTCATTGCCTGATATATAATATCCTGAAAATATTTTTTCTTTTTTTTCTTTTTTTTTAATTATTTTAAAGTGGAAGGTTTTATCTGGTTCCTATTGCTTCCTGCTGGCTAGACCCAAAAGTTGGAATGTCTTTTTGATGTTGGTAAAAAATGACCAGATGGTACCAACACCTTGTACACCTCAAGTAATATCCTCCAACATGTCAGCTACCAATATGGTACTCTTTCTCCTGTAGCCAGTATTCATAAGTCAGGAAATCAAAATTTTGAAAAACAAGTGGTTCTTGTCACTGTTAGCTACACTATTTTGTCTCTCTGCTATTATAGGTTCTGCATGTCCCAGGAAGGACTTCCACCAGATGAAACATCAATGCCTTCATTAAACTGGATTTGAGACTGGGACACTTTGAACTCTTCATGCTAGTGAATAACGAAGCAAAGAAGGGGATTACTGTACTGGAGATGATGACTGATCTTTATAGCCATGAGGAGGGTTTGTTTCTTCTACAACATAATGGTAAGAAGGAATATGTCCATAATACAAAAGATCCCCTGTGGTGTTTCCTAATACTCTTATATCTATGATTAAAGTCAAAGGAAAACTACAATAACCCAACACAAACAGGTCTAATGATGGTCCATACACTTCAACACTTGAGGAAGGAAGATTTGAATCACTCTTCATGAGACAAAGGAACTATGGCAAGATGACCATGGAATTAGTTGTACAAAGAACTATAAAATACATGAATCTTAATTTTTCTGACTTGGATATATTATGTAAATATTAACCAGTTTTCTCTCTTCCTTTCTTCCATTCTTCTACCATCTGTCACAAGATATGTTACTCTTAGATCTCAAAATTAAAATTACAAGATATCA
>PISX010025684.1:0-25769 GCA_004024625.1 Mellivora capensis | reverse complement strand
CCCCCAGCACCCCTCAGTTTGTTTTGTGAGATTAAGAGTCACTTATGGTTTGTCTCCCTCCTGATCCCATCTTGTTTCTTTTATTCTTTTCCCACCCCCCAAACCCCCCATGTTGTATCTCCACTTCCTCATATCAGGGAGAACATATGATAGTTGTCTTTCTCCGATTGACTTATTTCACTAAGCATGATGCCCTCTAGTTCCATCCATGTCATCGCAAATGGCAAGATTTCATTTCTTTTGATGGCTGCATAGTATTCCATTGTGTATATATACCACATCTTCTTTGTCCATTCATCTGTTGATGGACATCTAGGTTCTTCTACACATCTTACCCACCCTGGCCCGGCTGCATTACAGCTGCTCATGAAGTGAGGCATGCCTTTGCCTCATGCATAAAGCAATGAGGCACAAAGAACATGGTGTGAACCAGGGTCAACCAGCTCCCAGGATGACTTGGACCTTGCTGAGCTGGATTTGGATAGCAGAGGAGCAGGACAGTGTGAGCATGGAGCTAGCAAGGATGGGGTAGGGCGGAAGTTCCCAGGCTCACCCTCTTCCACCTCAAATGCTACCACGCTGCTGTCTGGATGTCCTCTCTGTGCCCCTGCAGATCTTCCCTCTCCTCCAGGCTGCTCTGGCTCTGAAAGAGCCACACGATAAGGACTTTGTCACTGAGCTCCTTTGTCTTCGGGCTCCAGTCAGGATTAGCCAATGGGAGGCAACCACAGGAGCTCTGGGGGGAAAGTGAGACCCCAATATTCATTCTCAAATCTTCCTCCTTGAGGAGTGGCTGCCAACTGGCTGAACACCTCAACTCAAGGTCCCAGTTCCCCTCAGCCTGTCTTCTCCACAGCTCTCTCCCTCCCTCCACACTTCAGTCCTTTAGGCTTGGAGGTGGTGACCCTGGGTTCTGTGCTGTTTCTTATGGTTGTCCAACCCCTGCTCTCACTTTTTTATCAAGTCCCTTACTGAATTCTCTTCAAGTCACCCAAGGGGAGTTGCATTGTCTGTTTTCTTCCAAGACCCAACCGAGAAACCCTCTAGCTCCAACAGACCAAGTATGAGTTGTACCTTCATCGTTTCAATGTGGGGCAGTCCTCAAGGTGGGTAGGCTACTGAGGCATCAGTCTTAACGTGGAAATGCCAAAGATGCCAAAAATGGCTACCACAGAGCTTCAGACACTGGAAGAATCTGTTTGGCACCTGGAAGACCAGGTGACCCTTAACTGAGGGAAATGAAAATTCTTCTCTCTTGGCCTAAAGTCAGTTTACAGCTCCTGAGGAAGAACAGTAAGTAGTGCTGCAGCATGCCATGAGAGGAATCTACAGGCATGTGGGTCACAAAGGGATCCCCTTCTTTTCTGCGTGATAAGGACCGAAAAGGAAGTGGATATAACTTATTTGGAATGAAAAGGAGGTAGAGATGAGTTGCCTCTGTGAGCCACCTTCCATCACAAAATGTGACCCTCTTTCTCCAGAGCCACCCAGCAATGGGAATGTGCTGTGCACAGCATTAAAGCCCAGAAGCCACCAATAAGCAAAACTGAGTGCAGCTCTCTTTGCATTCATTTCCTGGAGATGCTTTTCATCATTTAATCCAAAACCCAATTTGGGGGAATTTAATGTTTAACAAATCATGAGTGTTTGATGTAACGTGAGATTACTTTATCCTCCCTCATCCCCAGACCCTCATGAAAATGAGATGCTGCACCTCATTTGGGAATTTGGGAGAGAAAATAAAACAATCTAGATCTAGGTCAGCAGAAAGTCTGTTTGTTCAGTGTAAGTAGGGCTCTCCGCTAATTAACACTTTCCTGGGAAAAAAAAAGTGAAAGGCGTGTGCAAGGAACATATATATCCCTCTTTCAATGGCACCGTTTCAGATTCAGGAAACTAGCACTTACCCCCCTGAAATGGAATAGTAATCACACATACTGAAAATTAAAATTCTGGAAAGCTGCAAAGGCTGAAAATTCAGCCAGTCACCTGATACCACTAATTAACTGTACTGAACTGCTAATTAGTATTTACTAAATTATGGAACTGAAGCTGTAGCCTCACTATTTTTGCTTCAAGAATTGAAATATCGTGAAAAGAGAAAGGTAACCAAGAGGTCAGCCTGGTTACCCTTCTAGAAAGTGGGATTCAGACTTTTATGCAGCTCCATATAATTGATCTAGTGATCCTGAAGAAAGAATGCCACCTCTAAGAGCAAGTCTAAATAGAATAAAAAATATGCTTCCTTTCCTTCTTAATTGCCCAAACACAGTGGTCATGTAATAAATGTGCATGAAGGGCAGATGTTTTTGCACCCATGGCCATGTGGGCTTTTTAAAGGCAATATAATGGTCTTCTGCAACATCAGAATAGTGGATTTTCTCTGCAACATCCGAACAGTGGATTTTCTCTCCCAGATGCTTGGCTTCTGAGGCATCAGAGTATTCTGAGGTATACAGAATAACATATTCAAAAGTCTGTTTCTTCCCCACATAATCATTTGCTCAAATTTTTACTCTGCACAGAATGAGCAAGTTCTGCTGGACTTGGCATCAGTCATTATGTAAGATCTTTTTAAAAAAAATTATGAGGCTTTCTCCATAATCCAATAGTCAAGTGAAAAAAAAATATTTATTGAGCATCTACCATGTGTTCAACACTTAGCTAACTGCCAGAAGATACCAAAATGCTCAAGATATTGTTCCTTACCAGGGGCATAAAGATGTTTTATGGAGGTAATGCATTCCCAAATGAAACAATAAACAAGCCAAATGCACGAGATACTGATAAAATAAAATGCTCATTTGTGTGATAGGATGATCAAAATAAATTTCACTCTGAGAGTGTCTTCCAGCTCTGAAACTCTCCAATTCTATGCACAGCACAAATAATAGCAGAAGAATTTAATAAAGGTTCTGGAAGGTGTATTTTAATCATGAGAATATCCCTAGCATAGTGCCTGGTACCCAGTAAGCTCTGGGCAAGCGCTGAATGAATAAGTAAGTACATGAGCACAAACTGTGGAGGATGTAGAGAGTGAAATGAATTGGCGTTTTCCAAAAAGGCTTCAGGGCAGAGACAACTCTCACATCAAACCATAAAGCAGAGGTTGCACACTGTCATCCTTCAAGGTAAATCCAACTGCACAGATGTGTTTCACTCAACCTACCCAGTGTTGGTGGTGATGGCAGTGGTGGTGGTGATGACGATGATGGTTGTGATGGTGGAGATGATGTTGGTGATGAACAGGAAGGAGGAGGAGAGAGAATGTAAAAGTCAAGAGACTCCACATTCAAATCTGTATTTCTGTTGTAAAACAAGGTCTGCCTCTCTGGGTCCCTGTGCCTCCCCTTTCTCGGGGTATTGTCATCCCACTTTGGCCCATGTCCCATCCTCTCTCTCAGCTGTCTCCCCACCCAAGGCCAAGGGTCAGGCGCCTTTTATTTCCATGCCTGTGCTGTTGTTTTCTTATGCAAGAGAAATATTTCTCCATATACATACTCTCCGAAGTGGAAAAAATGAGGATTCAAGAGGGACTCATGTTTCAAAGAAAATGTGAGACAGTATCTCTTAGAAAAATGGAGGAATTTCTATGCCATCAATATTAATCCGAAAGTGTCTAATGAAAGAATAGAAATCACCTCCTTATATTATCAGCTGCCTCCCCAGTGTGACCTTCCACAGGCATCTAAATCTAAAACTACAACCCATCTCCTCTCCCCACTCCACGGAGACTCCTAACCCCCTTCCCCACTTTATTTTTCTCCTTAACACTTAACCCTGTCTGACGTATTATATATGTTACTGGTTTATCTCTTGATTGGTGGAGTCCTCTAGTGAAAACATAGGCTGCATAAAGGGAGAAATTTTTATTTTTTGTTCACAACTTCAAATCTTGTACCTAAGACAGTGCCAGGAACATAGTAGATATTGAATGAGTGAATGAATGAATGATAAATGAACAAACACAGCCCACTTCTCTAATTTCTTTCTCTATGTGATCTCTGCCTTCAAGGATGATGAGGGTGTGAAGAGACAGAGAGAGACATCTTTTCCGGTGCGGGAAAGTTACTTCTTGGAAATAACATGGGCAAAGGCTTGTGCACGGGGGGAGGGAAAGGAGCTCAGTAGGAAGCATAGTCTAATTAAAATGGAATATGTATCATGAAATTGCCACCTAAGAATCCATAACAGGTGTGAACAGTAGGGCCCTGTCCAATAGCCCCTTGTCACCAGTCCAAATCGTTCCCACTCCACACTGGCTTTCCCACCACATAACCAGTACATCCTTCTTGACCCAACCTGGACTCTTCTACCACCCTTCAGTGGATGCTCCGGAACAGAAGCTAGACTGTTCATTGTAGGCTATGAAACCCCATAGCATCTGCTGGCATCTGCCCACTTCTCTGGCCAAAACCCCCCCCTTTCCAACACATGCACTCTCTCTTCCATTCACACCAAACTACTTTCCAAAGCCTGGGTCCTTGGTTTGGACTTGGTCCACATGAGCCTTCAAACATGGAGCTGTTCCACCTGATTAGGGGCCCGGCCCACCTCATTCTGCTGTTCTTCAAGAGCCAGCTCAAAGTAGCCTCATCTGAACCGCTCTCCAAGACCCCACTGCTGCTGGCAGACCCAGGACCTTCTCTCCGTACCTCTCTACTATCTGCTCCCTCTTCTCTGGCAGTGCTCACCTTTGGAGCAGCAGGTATCACCTGTAAGACAGGGTGTGAACACACCTGTGAAGAGTCCTTTAATTAAAGGCACCTGTGGCATCATTAGACAAGTGCAGATACCCAGGCCCTGAATTTGCCAACTTCAGTGTCCCTTTCCTCCTTGTAACCCCTGTGCTTCTCACACAGGACGACAGTCCTTAATACATGCTTGCTGACTGAATGCGTGGACACGCACACCAACACAGCCGTGCCTTGCGCCCTGTGAGAGGAAGGACCACAAATTAAGTTATGGTAGTAGCACTGCATAATCAAAAACTTAAAAGAATAAAAACATAAAGAAACACATATATTTTTAATTACTGCAATAAAACTCAGTGGACCCTGACTTACCACCTTAGAAAAGGTAGATATAAAAAGCTAGGTTAAATCTGAAAATGAGAGGACCCTTTGGAGCAAGAAAACGGAGTTAAAGTCATGGGGCTAAATGTCCCCTGTTGATATCGTGTCTACCCCTTAGCGCTCTGCATCCCAGCTTTCTGGTTTCTGAATCTGTGGGTGGGATGTGTTGGGGGTGTGGGGGGTGGGGGGAGAGAACTCACTAGAAATGCAGATTACCAGGCTGCAGCTCTAGCGGTCAGGTCTGCTTACGGAGCTTTGAGCAAGCCCCTGGGTACAGGTGACCCCAGCACCCATATGTCCTACCCATTTTTGATCAGGGAAAGGCTCTTTTCCTTTTAAAGACCACAGAGTATTTCCCAAACAGCACAGAATATTAATCATATTTTCCTAAAATCCTTTTTTAGTCAAGTTTTAGTAAGCCCATCTTTCATGGCTCTGTCTTCAGGAAAGACTATTTAAAAAAAAAAAATCAAACAAAAGTGAGTAGGCTTCCCAGCTTCTTATGGAAAGGGTCACCTCTTCAGACCAACATTAAGCTCTGAGCCCAAGTCCCAACTCCTTCGAGTTTGGATTTTTGTCTCAACCACACAGATGATGAAGGGAGCTTAGTGACACACCTCGTTCAGGCGCTGACTTCAATCATACCCTGCTTTCAACTGTCTTGGGGAAACCCTTGAAAAGCCCCACCTACTCAAAAAGGAAATAAAGTGAACATGGGTCGAGCCTTTTTGAATGTCTGTTTAAAAAAAGACATTAAAATATCTAAGACGATTGCTTTGACTTGAAGAAGAGAGTTGGTTTTCCACATAGAAAATAACTTGAAGGGCACCTGGGTGGCTCAGTCAGTTAAGCGTCTGCCTTCAGCTCAGGTCATGATCTCAGGGTCCCTGGATTGAGCCCCACTTCAGGGCTCAGTTGGGAGTCTGCTTCTCCCTCCCCATCTACCCCTCCCCCTGCTGGTCCTCTCTTTCTGTCAAATAAATAAACAAATCCTTTTAAAAAAGGAAAGAAAAGAAATTGAAGTATGAAAATGAAAACTGTTTTCAAAAGGCTGCTTAATTTTCCCTTTGCTGTAGTAAAAAGAAGGAAGAAAACGAAGCATGTCGGAAGTTGTGATTTATGGGTCACGGTGGCACGTTATAAAAATTCAGAAATCGCTCCTAATGAGAAAAATACCAAAAATCAAATTGGCATTCAGGTGCAAGACTGGAGAGTAGTGCTGGGCGACGCCCCACGCTCCGGGATAAAACAGAAGTCCTCAAAGGAAGAACAGAAAAGGAACCTAAGACAGAGGCTAACTCGACACCATCACCGCCATAATTATTCGCACTCAGAGGTCCTGTGGCTGAGATCTTCTCTCTTTGGAAGAGATCAAGGGTTATTCTCTAAGTACCACTGCTTAGCTACCAAATCCATTAACGGACAACCCCTGGCATTTTACCTTGAAGATTCCACTGTGCTTCCGCCACTGTTCTTATACTTATCTGCAATAAAAAGATGATTCCTCCGAGTGCTTGGGATTTGGCTGAATCAGATTTACCGTCTAGTTTCCCGACCTAATTCCCAAGTACGGTATAATAGGAAAAGGCAAAGCTCTTTCAAGTATCCACGGACTTCCGTGGCAGGGTGGTGGAAATTTTGTTTTCTTTACTACTTTCCATTTCATAAGAGAAATCGTTTCAAGGAGAGGATTTCAAATGCAATGTTGTTAGACACAGACCATTAAGTATGTAGGGCTGGATTTCCAACCTCTATATGTAGCCCTATGGGGAAATCCTCCCTTTGTCATAGACACCCAGGGGACAGGCTGGTCCATGCAGTCCTATGAATAAAAAAATCCAGAACAAGAACATTTTTTCCATTTTAAAGCCAAGAGAGGTTTTTAAGACTCCCCCTCCCCCCCATGTTTGTGTGTTAGAGGAATGGCCTAGATTTTATGGTGGTGTCCCTCTAGGATGATCTTAGCCCAACCTGAAAAGTATTTTTTCTGCCAATAATTAAGACAGATGATAGGTAGGGAGGTAGGGAAGCAGGTGATAGATAGAAACATACATACATACATTCAAGAATAAGATAACCTACTCTGTGCAGAACCAGAAGAACAACCAGGCAAACAACTTTGGGGTCTTTTTCTTTCAACCTCCTAGGGGAGTCTAAAATATTAGATCTTTTTTAAAAAGATTTTATTTATTTATTTGAAAGAGAGAGCACGAGGGGATTGGGCAGAGGGAGAAGCAGACTCCCCACTGAGCAGGGAGCCCAATGCAGGGCTCCACCCCAGGACCCCAGGATCATGACCTGAGCCAAAGGCAGACGCTTAACCAACTGAGCCACTCAGGGGACCCTATGGACGTTTTTTAAAAAGGCCTAGAAAATTAGGAAATTAACTTTCAGGGCTGCTCTCACCATGGTAATATTGTAAAAGGCGTGTAAATAGGGAATCCTTTGGAAGGCAGCTCGATCCATAGCGGTGTTAGAGGAGGGCTAGAAGAGTAGCATGGGCTGATAAACCAAGGTTTGCGCAAAGATTTCCAAAGCACTTTCCTCCTCCTACACTATATTTTCCATCCTTTCTGAAATGAGTAAGACCTATCAACAGGCCACACAGCTTTTAGAGAGCGTTAAAACATTCCAGCTGGCCAGTTCTGTTGTAATGGTGAATTCAGGATCCCAAGGCCAACTGTCAGCGTTCCCAATCAGGCTCTGCTACTTGTGCTGTGTGACTGAGGCCAAGTGACGTCACCCCTCACAGCCCTGGCCTCCTCTGCTCAAGTAGGGTCACGGGAACTACACAGTGAGATGTGAATGATGGGTTTACAGTGGTGTCCACCACGTAGATGACATCTCACTAAACGAAGAAGTCACAGTAGAGTGCGTTCTCAGTCATCTTGCTGTGAAGTGAAGGCACCTTTCAACGTGTTCATGCAAATTGGAGGTAATATGGGTTGCTGGTATTTAATAGGTATGGCAGCCATCGCTGCTTCCTGGTTGTTATGAGCTCTGTCTCATCTTCTGGTTGTACATATCAGTGGAACCCCACTAGACCAGCATGGGCAGCTTCACGGCTGTTGCACAGGGTCCCACACTTAGAAGGGCCCATGTTTGATTTAATGGTCTGCTCCTGCCGATGTTAAAATTCTTCTTTGTGTTTTAACCAGAAGCCCCACATTTGAATTTTGCACCATGCTTAGCAAATTATATAGCTTGTTTTGAGGACACAGTTTCTTACTGGGTTCTGTAAGCTTCATCTACAAAGCACATTTCGTTGGACGGAGTAGGTTTGTGTTAAATTTCTATGAATCGAACTGACATGGTCACCAATGAGTAGGTGAACATGAATTCATTTATTGGAGGCCGGCTCTCAGAAATCACAGCCCTTCCTGAGTTTAAATCTCTGAGTTTAAGACCTTCCTGAGTTTAAGACCAGCCTTTGGCCAGTCGCAAGAGTCCCGATTTACAATACTCATTTAAAGGAACTTCTGTAGATGTGGAACTGTAGACCGAGCCATCGCAGGATGTACGTTCATAATTTAGGCAGGGAGATTCATTAAATGTCAGAAATAAATTTGTGGAGGAACTGAAAACGTGGAAAAAGTGTTAGCAGAATCACTTGAGAAAAGGGGATTACCAATGTTTTTAATATTGGCAAAGTTAGCAACTGACTTTAAATACTTTCTTGATCAACATAAAGAAGCATTTCAAGGGAAAGGAAATAAATTATAATGCCATTAACCATCACTCATTATTGAAGTACCTATTATAAGAGAAAATCCTTTCTAACTCAGTTTTATTGTTCTGGATTTAAGCTGATTCATAGAAATAAAGAATCAAATACTAGATTTCATTTTGGAATATTAATAGGATAAAATAGCTTTAAATTTTCCTTTGACTCACTAAGCTAGAAAGCCAAGGTGCTAAAAATATATACTTTTTCTTCAAAACAGTCAGAAATGGATAACTCTAGAAAAGGTTTTTTGTTTTTTTTAAATTTTTGCGAAGTATAGCAGAGCAAAAGGACCTTTGGGGAGAAATTTGAACCAATTTCAACGCATAATTTGGCGATATATATAAATGTGTCTATATTTGTCATGTAACTTTACTTGTCAAAAAATATTTTAAAACTTATACAGTCACAGAAAGTATCAATAACATAAAATTTCACATCCCCCTTTTAGAACTCGGGCCTTAACATTTTGTAGGGAAATAAAGCTTTGGTTAACCTTGGCTCTGGCAGACCTCATTAAAATAACAGCCTGTCAGTTTCAAGTTTAAAATAACAGGGTTGTCAGTTTTATATGCAGTGGAACAATCTACAATTTTATTTTCTGGGAAGCCTGTGGGAAGTGCCGGAAGGGGTGGAAAGATTGGACAAGACTGCCATCTGGTGGCTGCTGTGGAAGCCTGTCTCTAACCACCTATAGGTGTGGCTGGACTTCTTGAAGGAAAAGGTGGGATGATACTGGGCTGCCTTGAACTTGATTTCTTTTCTTCAACTTTTTGACAGCCTTTTGTCTTTAAGATGCATGCACACACCCAGGGACAATCTGCAATTTATAATTGCATATAACTCAAAATTACAGCAAATCAATAAGATACTCTCTGCTCTTTGGTAACCTGTAATTTCTGCATGTCAATGGCTCGGTGCCATCAATTTTCAAGAGAATACATCTTGTGAAGAGAAAGGGATATGGGGGAAAAAAAAACAGCCTTTGGGATTTTTTGTGGGTATCTTGGAAAAAGTTCTTCAGACTGTCCATATATGAGCTGTATACTTTTTTGGATGACTGTTATATTTTAGTAAAAATAAACAAACATAAGCCAAAAAAATCTCTGTTACATAGGCAGAATATTGGCAGATGTCACAAAGCTGAATGCGGCATGTTCCCATTTATTTAAATGGAAACAATTCTAGGCTGGATCTCAGCCAGACTTCAAATACAACCTAAAACTCCCATTCAGTTCTTTCCCGATGTGTTTTGGGTACTCGATTAAGGGGAGGGAGTGGACAACAGGAGAATAGCATCAAAGGAAAGATGTACAAATGAGTTCTGCTGATTTGAAGGGAAGCCCATCCAAAGAATTCAGAAGGACAAGCAGAATGCTGTAATGTTAAGGTCATAGCCTGCCTTCAGCTCATTGGAACAATCCAGCTGCTCTTGTGTCACTGGGTCCCACTTCAGATATGCTCAGGAAGGACCTTACCCCTGCATTCTCAGTACGATAGCCACCAGGCACATATAGCCATGGAGCACTTGAAATGTGCTATAGACAGAGCTGGCATGTGCTATGAGTACAAACACCACCTAGACTTTGAGACCTGTGCCATCCAGTATGGTGGCTGGTGGTCCAGTATGGTGGCTGGTGGTCCAGTATGGTGGCTGGTGGTCCGCTTGTGGCTACTGAGCACCGTGCTGTCTACAGATGGAGTTGACATGGGCTGTGAGCACACACTGAATGTTGGACGAGGAGTGCCAAAAAAAGAATGTGAAATATCTCATGAAGACTTTTTTTCATAGGTATTATATGTTGAAATGATAACGTTTTGGGATAGAGTAGCTGAGACTATTTCTATGGCATTGGCTGTTTTAGACTCTCGTTGCTTTCTGGCCCAGAAAGGCCATTCTGCCACTTCACAGGTTGTTCCTCTCCCACCAGAGCTAAAAAGGGTGCTCTCTGACATCCTTGCTCCTCGTAGGAGACTAAGAGAGTCTACTGAGGTTATGGGATGCTTAAGATAGAAAGGTGAAAGTCAAGTACAATTATATCATGGAGTCTAATCATAAGAGGAGTAAATGGCACCCCTCACTGATGCTCCATGGGGTAAATTGGATCTTGAAGGTAACCAGATGGCTCCCAGGAAAAGGTAATTTACCTCACAGGGATTAGAACTTGATTTCCAAGAAAGAGTGCACGTTAGTCACCCTATGCCATCTGTCCCCACAGAGATATTTCTATGCATTAAGAACTTCCAGCTCCAAGTGCCCTAGCAATATATTAACTTACTAAACTTTATTAAATCTTTAAGAAGATAGTCTGGGAAGTGGTATTTTCTCCATTTAGAAACCAATTTTAGGGAAATTACATGACTTTGCCAAAGTTACAGTAAAAGTAAACATATCGCCATGTATTGGGCACATCTCTCTGCTACCGAAGAGGCTTCACATCTATGAGTCTTTGCCACTCGGAGTCCCTCTGCCAAAAAGAGCTGTTCCTGACTTTTCTACCTACAAAATGCTACTCATCCTTTAGTCCCATTTCAACTGCCCCCTCTTCCTTGGAGCCCCCCTTGATTCTACCACCCACCATCAACTCATTAATAAGACACTGATTATATTCTGCCCTACAACCCATGAAAGTATGAGATTTACTATGCTTATCTACATGTAAAGCTCCTTTGCCTACTGGGTAGTAAGTTCCTTGAAGACAGGACCATCGTGTATCTATAACTGTGTGCCTAGTACATTGTGGACACTAAACAGGTGTGTGTGTGTGTGTGTGTGTGTGTGTGTGTGTGTAATTGCATTGACTACCCATAAATAAACTCTGAACAACCATTTCTCCATAAAATAGGGACATTTACGAGAGATGTCCATCCCTATGGCAGTAAGTTATTCTCTAAGTAAGAGCACCAAGAACTTAAATTTCACTTACAATTTATTTGAAGTCTCAGGATTTACATTTACTCTCTTTACATTTACCTGCTTTACTTCATTTATCTACCTACTCATTCATTCATTTGCTATCTATTGAGTGCTACTATAAACCAGGCACTGTGCCAGATAGGACACTCATCTCCTAGGATGCAGTGAACAAAAAGGACAGAGTCCCTGCTCCTTGGTCACTAGTAGTCTGGACGGGAAGACCCATTACAAGGAATGGGGACATCTGCAGGACAGGAAAAACCAGAGGGATCTCTTGGAGCTCACACTGGAGAGTGACTGTGGATGTCAGAGGAGGAGTCTTAGAGGAGGAACGTTGGATTTGAGACTCACGGAAGGAATTATCCACTAAATCGTACTCTTCTTTTCCCAGTGTATAGACTATATGTTTGAGGTAGAATTCATAGACATCCTTGGGTCCTGTGATTTACATTCTTGGGTGCATTTTTTAGTATCTCGTTTTGTTGTTCCTCAAAATCCCTCACGCCAAAATCACTGGCAATTAAACTTGAACCAATTCCCAATTAGATTTATGAAGGAAAAGCAGAACATTGTGTTATATCACAAATGTAACACAATGGATGCAAAAATACCATTAATTTTATAACACATAGTACAAATCTACATAGTTAAGTATAAATCAAATCACACATGCCCAAAAGAGACTTATGTGATTTTGGTTGCCTATTGCATAAGACATTTAGGACAACCCATCTCTACCCTAAATGGCTTTAGAATTTCAATACATGTGGTTTCTGAATATTTTCTCTACTGCATCTAAATTACTTTTCCAATATGTGAACATGTTTACAAGTGCACTCACTGGTGGATGGAATCACATTTGCGATGCCATCCTTAAGAAGGTCCTGCTCGGGGCGCCTGGGTGGCTCAGTGGGTTAAAGCCTCTGCTTTCGGCTCAGGTCATGATCCCAGGGTCCTGGGATCGAGCCCCACATCGGGCTCTCTGCTCCGTGGAGAGCCTGCTTCCTCCTCTCTCTCCCTGCCTGCCTCTCTTGCCTGCTTGTAGTCTCTGTCAAATAAATAAAAAAAATCTTAAAAAAAAAAAAAAAAAAAAAAAAAAGAAGGTCCTGCTCAATTACAGCAATTTCAGGTGAGCAAAAGAAAGTTTCTCATTCCCTGGTAAGTTCCAAATACCTACAGAGTCTTCAGAGAAAAAGACCAAAATGCACATCTATCTCTCAGCTTTGGTGTGAAAGAATATAGCCTCAAATATTTGGGATTAAACTATGAATTCTAAAATATTCAGGACTACTTAAAGTGTGTGCCTTCCCGCCACCACTTTTTTTTTTTACATTAGCAGACATACTTTTAATATCTTGGATTTCATTTCCTGAAGATGAGATTTCAATATTTTAAGAGTAACTTTGGGTGGTTATGTGCCTAACTGAATCATCGCATTATGTCGGTCACAGGTAGAAGTAGAAATTCTGTATGGATTTTCTGAGTATCGTCAAAGACCCTAGGAAGGGGTTGCACAGATAGAAGTAGAAATTGTGTATGGATTTTCTGAGTATCGTCAAAGACCCTAGGAAGGGGTTGCACATTCGAAATAACAGTTGGCAAAGAATCAGAATTTTTTCACCAAGACTGGATGTTCAGAACATCAAACTTTGTTTCACATTGGCAAAATCGAGTTATGAAATATATAAGCTTTGTCTGGCAGTTTTCTAAATTATGCTAATTTCCAGGTCAATCCTGTACGGAGTGATCAATCCCAGGCCATTGCCATGATCTTATTGGCTACATTAGGTAATTGAGGGGGAGTGGAGGAAATCTGTACTTCAAACCACTTCCATGAACTTCCAAAAGTTTTCATCCCGTAGTGATAGAATACATGGTGTGGGAACATAGATCAGTTATTAAATATCCGAATGGCCTTAATGTATCTTATGTAACTGCTAGAAATACTGAATTTGTTCTCTCCTTTTGAGAATGGATCTGAGATCTTTCTATCCCGCCATATAAAGACAGCATTTCTAATAACCTAATTTAGAATCAGCGCTTGTCACAATCCATGCTCTAGATCAGGGAAAGCTCCCGGAGGATGTCTGCACCCACTCAAAATAATGCCTGAGAAATACCGGAGAACAATGTTAACAACCAAGGAAGATAGACTGACCTCAAAGGCCAAGGGCAGAGAGTGAAAGAGCAAAGACTAGATAGACCCAGAGTCATAAATGAAGCAAAAGGAGAATTTACCAGCTGATGTTCAGAGAAAAACAGAATCCACTCTAGCAGCTGAAACTAGGTATAGATCACAAAGAACAAAGCAAAGCAAGCAAAAAGGTTGGGAGCTCAGTCTCAGTGTCAGTCACAGGAGGAGGAACAAGAAGATGCTTATGTTTTGTGGTCAAGCCTTGTCCGTGAAGATCCCCAGAACTGCTCCTGAGGGAAGGTGACTTCGTTTAGGTCAGGCAGAAAATCTCAAGTCCTCTTTATGGTAGGCATTGATATCTGTCATTGGAAATGTTTAACTGGAGTCTAGGCGAGTACCTGTCAAGAATACTCTAGAAGCTTTGGACAATGGGAGACTCTGCTGAGTCTCCAAATTTCATGATTCAATGAAAACAACATCATTCCTTGAAATTATTTATATTTTCACACTTGAGAAGTAGAGAGTACCACAATCCAGGCACCCACTGTGCAAAATAATACTTTGATTGCATATGCATTTCTGCAGACCTAATGTCTCTCTGTCTTTTTCTTCTCACCATTGAATTCAATGTTAGTTCAGTGTCAGACCGTATCATCTCCAAGGTGCATAGGATGCTTACTACCCTCACTTGCTTAAAATCTAATACCATAGGGAATGAGGCACAATCAGAACATTAGGTATGAACACGAATATTTGAAACTCGATTGTCTTCCTAAAATGGGCTGCAAACATCTGACGTGAACAGCATAGGAAGGTATTTCTGGTTTTCTCATATTTATTCCACTATGAGGACCAGTGTTTTGCCAGAAAAAGACCTCATCTGTCTTTTCAGGACCATGCCCTTACTATAACATCATCACATAGTCAAGAAACTCTAAGCCTGAAGCCAGGCAGGATGACACAGACTTTAAATTTTTCATCCACTTCCTAATCCCCCGAGAAACTCAACAAAACTAAGCATTGTCTTTTTGAACCTGCAAGGATTCTCATTTCCTGCTGATTTTTTCATCCTCAGTTTTTCCTACAAAATACATGTGTGTTTGTCTCCTTGGGGAAAACTGTAAAAAGTACCATACCACAGGGGAACATACATAATCTTTTTTTTTAAATGGTAATATTTTGAAAAACATGATAATAGACTAGAACTTATCACTGGATTCACTGGGAATGTCTGAGAAAGCCCAGAATGTAAGGTTGGTTTTAGGTTGTGTAATGACCCAGGCACTCAGCACACACTCAGTGTGTCGTGTGGCCAAAGTCTACTTTGGGTTCACTGACAGACTCTGTTCAACAGAACCCTACTGTCATCCCCATGACTCAGCTAATGGTTTCCTAAAAGGAAAGATGTTGTGAGTGGCTTCGTACATTCCAGGACTTGCCCAAACATTACACTCTAGACAATCTGAGACATGAAAAATCACTCCAAAGTGTTTCACACACTCATAAGAAATGTGAAGTTGAAGTTCTCATGAATAGCATGCTGAAAACCACATCAGCAGAAGGGACTTGAGTCCAGACTTGAATATAAATCAAGAGGTTAGATTGGGTAAGTCTTGTGTCTTCAGCTTCCTCATTGAGTTACCTGACATTAGTAACCCCAAGTTCCTCAAGGATATTATGGGGGCTGTGTTTACGGATATTGGGCTGCATCAGGCGAGTTAGTGTTCCCTCCAAGACTTCAGAACTTTAAATAGTCTACACTGTCTGTACATGTTTTCGAGTGAGTGTGAGAAGTTGTGAACAGGTTCATTCACAGACCTCTGTTTGATCACTGAAGGAATATACACGACTTGAATTCTAATGCAGGTTCGCACCGTGAATTGAACGAGCTGGTGGTGTAATAAAAGATCATGTTCTCTAGAGTAAAGCTGGACAAGGTCACGGTCTCTGAAACTGGATTATTAAACTCTCGGGTTGCAAGAATCGTATTATCTATTGTGAATTTCCCTTAACTTGACCAAGTAAAGTGGCCTTGTCCATGAGGTGAAAGTGAGGCTGACTTTGTTTCTTTAAACAGATTGTTTTCCCAAGCTAACAAATGACCTTCAGCCTATAAAATATTCACATTGTTTTCCCCCCTCAATATGTATTATTTAGTGTATAGCCCTTTAAATATTAACCATCTTTTTTTCTAAAGATATGGTATATATTATTTACATCCAGCTACATTATGTTTTCATACAGTTGAAATAGGTACATTGGAATCTTTGTGAAACCATGAACAAATAGGGCATCTGGCCAGATGCACACAACAGGTGCCCAGTGAAGTGAATTCTGGTGCGGGCATGATTGGTGGAGGACAGCAGGTGGCCTTCTCACATTTGATGCCTCACACTTCACAGGGAAGATCCGGGAGAAATAAAAGTCCAGTATAAATGGACTTTGGGCCTCAAGTAGACAGATAGACAGCCATGGGCAAAATCTCTTGGAAGAGATCAAATGTGCCCCATCAAAGGATCCACAGAGGAGACAAAGGTAATAATAGTTCAAAAACACCCCCAAATCAGTATTTCACGGGTAACTTTGCTTAGAAAACCAAAAGGAAGCTACTGGAAATGGTAGAGCTTTATAAGGATTATAAAGACTGCTTAAGATGAGATTCATTCCATTTTTGCTTAAATTCTCATGGTGTTTCCCCAAGCCAACTTTGCCTTTGAGATCTCCAAGGCTCTTCCATCATGCATGTGTAAATTACACCTAGGATGACATTTGAGATGACAGGAGACTAGAATCCTAATTAGAGGATTGGAGGGGCCATCTGAGACCCCACTCTCACTCAGAGGATAATCAGGTCAAGGGAAAGCACTTTTTTGGGAAGGCCTGCAGAATTTGTCCATGTCTTCCTTATTCTCCAAAGGGAAGTCCAAGAAGGCAGTAGCTGGCAGATAATCGATCATTTTTGAAATCTCACTTCCCTTAGCAGATGATCCGCAGTGCTCCTCATGTATTTATTCACTCAACAAATATTTCTTAAGTACCCAGGACACACACGGCACCTGTTTACCGAGGCTCTGCCGCAGAACAGATATTCCCTGCGAGTCAGGAAAGCACAGGGGCTCCTTAGCAAAAGGAGAAGCCAAAGATCCAGAGCTGTGGCTAAAAGCAGTGACTTCTAGATGGATAACATCATCCCATTGTTGGAAGTGAAAACTTGGAAGACCATGATGCATTTTTTGTTTGTTTGTTTTTAACCCCTATGGATAGAAATGACTAATTGTCCAGCTTCCTAATTGTCCCCATAGCAAGATTCAATGGCCACAAAAGAGCAAATATCAGCAAAGATGTCTTTTCTTGGGAGGGACTGTGGTGTTCCCCAGAAATTTTCAGACAAATTGATACTTGTGCTCCCAAAGCCCTTTGCTTAATCCCATCACATTTGCTTCATGTCTGTTTACCTCCTTCTACACAGCGACATTAGGAACCCTTCAAGGGTAGCGAGTACGTACTGGCCATATTTGTATCCCCAGAGTGAAGCATAAAACCTAAGAAGTGTTTAATGAATGAATGCTAGCAACAAAAGCCTTTTTCTTATTTAACCAATGCAATGGAACTTTTCCTGAATTATAAAACACTTAGAATACACTTTCCTGTCTCATTAAGCTGATCTCACTGAATGTTTTTGTTCGCTCAGTCACTGATTCATAATATATTGGGTCAGTCCCTGTGCCACAGATTGGCAAGTGCCAAACTGTTTTGATCTCACCTCTCTATCAGCAAAAAGTCTGAACTAATATACGGAACTAAAACGTTTGCTGTAACTTGTGAAAGGTATGCAAAAGGTAGAAATTTTTGAAGAAAGAGGTAAAGCAATGAATCTTTGTTTTATTTTGTGATGCTGCAGATGTATTAAGAGGAAGCCTGCCATTTTATGGTTGTTCAATTGCACTTGCACTGTTTGAAATAAAAGAAATCTAAAGTTTCTTTGCAGAAGTCATTTTAAGTCACTCGTCCATTTAATGAGTTAGTAAAAACTACATAATCTAATCCATAAGTGCATTTAACCAGAACATGTGAACCGCGATAGATGTCAGTACCCCAGGAACAAGCTAATGGAAGAGAGACGTGCCATTATCAGCCCCTTTCCACTCTGGAAAAGTCTTACAGGATAATTGAGAAATGGCCATCACCATATGGACCCACCACGAGACATATCCATCTGTAGATCGATTAAATATTAGGAGAGCTTAATTCCTCTTTTATTTTTATATTTAAAAAGTAAAAATAGAAATTCTCATGTTTTCATCCTGAATCACATTGAATCATCCTGCCCATGCCAGGGATACATACCTTCACTACCAATCCAACACACATGCTCCGGAGACCACGACTATAGGACGTGTCCCTCTTAAGCCTGCTGGGGACGAGTAACGATTCTGAAGCCTACAGTTGAATTTGAATCTCATGTCTACCATTTATTAGATGTGGGGCAAGTTGCTTCATCTCTCAGAGACCCTGTTTCCCACTGTGGAAGGGGATAATGATGATATATGATCAGTACAGAGTTGAGGATTGCATATGAGCACCTTACCCCAGTGAAACCTCACAGTTACCCCCAACTGTTCAGAGTGGCTTACAGTGCCCTGTGAATTCAGCAAGGGTGTCAAACACCATGTGCCCCCCAAAAACAAAATCTCATTACTTTTCCCAGCTTTTCATTATTTTTAACTTTTTTCAAACAATACTGAAATGGTTGAAAAAAATAATAAAATGAACATCCATATGCTCTCAGGTAGGCTCAGTGATGGTTGACTTTTTTTGCTATTTTCAAGTAAGTAAAAAACAAAATGACACTTTATTCCTAAATATCTCAACGCCAGTCTTTGAAAAGCAAGGATAGTCTCCTACGTAAACACAATACCATGATTACACTTAAGAATATTATGGGTGGGGCACCTGGGTGGCTCAGTGGGTTGAGCCTCTACCTTCGGCTCGGGTCATGATCTCAGGGTCCTGGGATCGAGCCCCGCATCAGGCTCTCTGCTCAGTCAGCGAGCCTGCTTCCCTCTCTCTCTACCTCTCTGCCTACTTGTGATCTCTGTCAAATAAATGAAATCTTAAAAAAAAAAAAAAGAATATTATGGGTAATTCAGTATATCATCTACCATCCATTCTGTATTCAAATTTCTCCAATTATCTCAAAATTCTTTCTTATAACTAGGTAATTACCTCTTCCAAATCCGGGATTCAGTAAAGGTCCATCCGAAGCATTAGATTGTTACATTTTTAGTTTCTTTTCATCTAGGACAGTCTTCCCACGTTTTAGCCATTTTTACCTCTTTTGAAGAGTTGAGGCTGGTTGGCAATTCAGAGTCTTGATGAAATTCCCGGGCCTCTGTTCCCATCAGGTCTGCGTTAGTAAGGAATCAGAACTCCCTGTATCTCGGCAACACAATTTGACCACCGGTTCTTGCTAGTGTGAACCTTAGCTCACTGTTGTGTGCACCTAAGTTTCCAGGGAGAAAATTTTTAAAAACAACTCAGGTCTCAAGCTACCGCAAAGTGGTCACACACATTACTCAGAACTAAAAATAAGAAAAATGTCTCTAAATGGTGGAAGGATTGAAAACTTTGCAAGATACTGGAAATCAAACTGCATTCGTGTGGTTGTTCTTTGGAATCAAAGGCGTGAGCCTTCCTGGTGGCTGATGGGGTCCCGTTTTTGCAGCTTGTCTGCATGGGCCCTGCATCTGGAAGTGAATTAGCCAACGTTTCCATGCAGAATGTTAAAATGGCATGTGTGGAGACTCAGAGGGAACCCCCACACTCCTCGCTTAGCCAGATACAACCCACCAGTCGTCCTACCCTTCTGACATGAGCACATGTTGTGGAAGACACTATTGTGTGTTAACAAGGTTGTCCGTGTTCTTGTAATAGATTGGGACAATTAAATCTATTTTCCCAGTCGACATGTATTGACCACCTACCATGTGCTAAGATGTGTGTGACCAACCCGTCCTCGTTTGCCAGGGCTTCCCAGTTTTCATGCTGAAAGTATGGCATGTGCTAGAACCCCCCATGTCCCAGGCAAACTGGGGTGGATGGTCACCTGCACCTGGTCCATCTAAGCACTGATAACAACAAGGTAGAACCATCTCCCTGTGTCAAGAAGCAGGTGGTCTTAGAATCAGAAAAGTAAGCCAATTACAAAAACCTAGAGTAATCAGTACTTAAAATCATGAACAGGGCACCATGGACCCAGAAAGTGGAATCTAACTAAAAGGGAAGCCAGAGAATGTTCCTAGAAAGAGACAATGCTTGAGTGTGACTTAAAGAATGGGGAGCACAACATACACAGTTAAATTTTGCCTGAGGAGAGGAGATACTGGTGGGACATCATGCTACTGTATTCTTTCTTTGTGTCCCTAAATACGTATCTTTGGTTCAGATTTCCACACTATAAAGGTGGGATCTTAGCCTTAAATAAGCAGAAAAGAGTACTTTATTATGGGACAGAATATACCTTACAGTATTTCAGGACTGAAGCTAGTGACAGTTTTCTGAATTAGTAATGCAAATGCAATGCCTGTTCCTTTTTCTGGAGTTTGTGTTTGAGAACCATGAGAACCTGGGGTGGTGGCCAAGGTTGCAAAGGTGAGGGGCAGTGATGTGCCACCTTCAGAGCAAATCAAGTGGGGGATTTTATTTTTGACGTGTTTGATTTGGAAAAAAACTCAAATGTACTGAAAAATGGCATTTTTAAAAAAAATTGTATGCTTCCATCTAGATCCATTCACCATCAAAAATTTGCCACATTTGCAGGGCCTCTGGGCAGCTCAGTCAGTTGAGCATCTAACTCTTGGTTTCGGCTCAGGTTGTGGTCTCATGGGTCACAGATTCGAGCCCCAAATCGGGGTCTGCACCCAGCAGGGGAGTCTGCTTAAGATTCTCTCCCTCTGCCCCTCCCCCTTCTCATGTGTGCATGTACTCTCTCTTTCTCTCTCTCTCAAATAAATAAATCTTTTTTAAAAAAATTTGTCACGTTTGCTGTCTTACTCTATCTCTATACATCTATGTGGTTATGATGATAATGATGATGAAGATTTCTGAATCATTCTAGAGTAAGTTATGGAAACCATAACACTTTGAATAATGTTAACACTCTAAATAGACCATCGTGTATCTCCTAAGAACATGACATTCTCCCATATGACCACAATATGAGTTCATATTCAGAAAATTCAACACCTGGGGCACCTGGGTGGCTCAGTGGGTTAAGCCTCTGCCTTCAGCTCAGGTCATGATCAGGGTCCTGGGATCGAGCCCCACATCGGGCTCTCTGCCCAGCAGGGAGCCTGCTTCCCCGGCCCCCCCCCCCCCGCCTGCCTCTCTGCCTACTTGTGATATCTGTCTGTCAAATAAATAAATAAAATCTTTAAAAAAATTCAACACCAACACAATATTATTTAATATAGAGTCACTATTCCAAACTTGCCAACTATCTCCATAATACCCTTTCTGGCAATAATTTTTCCAACCTAATGCCCAATCTCGAATCATAGGCTGCCTCTGAATGTCATGTGTCTTATTTCTCTTAATCTGGAAGTATTCAGCTTTCCCTTGTCTTTTATGACTGACATTTTGAAGCCAATCGTCTCCTAGAATGTCCATCAGCTGGGACATGTGTTTATCTGATGTGTCCTCATGATCAGATCCGGGTTATGAATTTTAGCCACCTAAGTAATGTGTCCTTCTTGTTGCCTCACATCTGGAGGCACCCCAGATCACTGTGTCCCACTACTTTGATCACCTGGTTAGGGTGGGGGCTGGCCCAGTTTTGCACTGCAGAGTGACCAGTTTTTCCTTTGGACTAATGAGGAATCTGTGGGGAATACTCTGAGATTGTGTAAATATCCTATTCCTTACCCAACTTTAACCCAAAGTTTTTTTGCATTTGTGCTAGCTTGTGAGGGCTGCTGTAACAAAGTACTACCAAGTAGGGGGTTCACAACAGATTCACTGTCTCACAGTTGGGAGCTAGAAGTCTGAGATAAAGGTGTCAGCAGGGTCAGTTCCTGGGACTGTAATGGCGAATCTGTTCCATGACTCTCTTCTAGCTTCTGGTGGATTCCTGGCAATCTTTGATGTTCCTGGGATTGTAGATACATCCCCCTGTTCCATGCCTTTGTCTTCACATGGTATTCTCCCTGTGTATATCTGTCTCTGTGCTTAAATTTCCCTTTTTGATAAGGACATAGTCATATTAGAGTAGAACCCACCCTAATGACTCCATTTTAACCTGATCTTCTACAACAACCCCATTTCCAAATAAAGTCACATCCTGTGGTTAGGACTCCAATATCTTTTGGGAGGTATGCAATTCAACCCACACCACCATCTATAGACAGTATTTGCTGAGATCAATTATTATGGGATGGCTGCAGAATGGTGATTTTTCTGTCATTCTTTCAACATTTATTAGTTGGCTTTTGGAGATTATGGTTTTTTTATAATCAATAAACAGATGTCCACCCATAGCCAGATAGAAATGGCCACATGTCAGAAAGCCAAAAATAGAAAACAATTAACAACATGCACACATGTCTGTACCCAAAGTAGCAGAAAAGGACTGACTCTTGTTGAAAACCTCCTTACCCAGGCAGATTGGCCAGAAGGAGAGCCAGAGGTTAAGGTAGCCCATGGACCAAAGTCAGCATCAGTGGAGGAAATTGGAGAGGGCAGGTCTCAAGCCATCCTGAACATTTATTGTATGTAAGTGACTTCTTGGAATGTCATTACTCATGGATTCTCTTCGTGCTCTAAAACAAAAGTAACATCACATTGTTTAAGGGTAGGTGCCAGGTTCTCAAATTCAGTATTCTGGTCATCTTCTGTCCTTATGCATGAGCAAACATTTCGCAGTACTGAAGCCTCTTGTCATCATCAGAATCACAGAGAAGCAAGGGCCAAAGACTATCTAATTCTGCAACTGCTGGGAAACATGATTGGGACAGAGATCCCATATTCTTTGGTTTTTACTCTTAAACCTGATAAAAGATCTTTGGAATTGTTTTCTAAAACTCCAGACTCCATCCACAGTAAACATAAACTTTATTTCCAAAGGCTATTGATCTCAAATACATAATGCCATTAATTCTCAGTGGTTGTCCCTTCTACGAGGCTGTGTAGGTATCCTAGAGCTGTTATATCCACACATCACACACGGGGTGGCTTAAGGAATGGAAATTTATTGTCTCATGGTTCTGGAGGCTAGAAGTCCAAACTCAAGATGTCGGCAGAATTGGTTTTTTCCTGAGGCTGCAAGGGAAGGATCTTTTCCAGGTCTCTCTCCTTGGCTTTGTAGGTAGATGTCTTCTTCCTACATTTCTCCACATTGTCTTACCTTTATGCATACCTCTGTTTTCCTTTGGATGAGGGCCATTCTAATAATCTCATTTTAACTTTCTTACTGCTGTTAAAACAAAACAAAACAAACAAACAAGCAAAAAACTTATGTCCAAATAAGTTCACCTTCTGAGGGACTGAGTGTTAGGACTTCAGCATATGAATGTGGGGGAACATGATTCAACCTACAACAGATACATTTCAATTTCCCATGTTCACATGGGGAATAGAATAGAAAATCAGAGTTGTGACTGCATGAGCCTAGATGTTAATTATGGAACCAAAATGGTACTGAATTCCTGCCTCTACTCTTTCTGCAGGTGAAAAGTCAATGCTGAGCCTGAAAACACTAAAGATGGGGTTACTAAGTTTTCTCCGCCATCCATCCATAGGGCTGTGGATTTTACACTTACCTATATTCAGAATGACTTTTCTCTTCCTGCTGTAGAGACTTTTAAGTGGATTTGGGTTGCTCACCATCCAAGTGTGTGCTGTATAGACCTGTCCTTCGGTTAAGAGCAGAGGTTACCAGCAGTCAAATTAGCGACAGTATTTATTTCTTACAGAAACAAACAGATAATTGGGGAAAGAATTTCATCTCTCAGTGCCTTGATTTTGTGCATTTATCTGACATCTAAGCAAATGAATTCTAAAGAATATATTTAAGGAAATCTGCAATAGGGAACACCTGTTTCTCCCAGCCAGCGAGAGACCCGAAGCCATTGAGATGCTTCGTAAGTTTTTAATTCAAAGCATGGGAGGACAGAAAAGATGGAAAACAAAAGCCAATTACCTGCGAACTCTCTGCCAGAAGCTGGAAGAAGATTGAGGGAGGATGTTGGGAGGCTTGCCCGGGCAGTAAATCCTGCAGCATGGTGTCTCTCTCTGAAAACTGAAAGAGTTTGTGCTCGTCCTCTCACAGGTTCTCTAACCTTCACCTGTGTCGTGTCCTTGTGTAGAAATGGGCAACACCTGGGGAGAATATTCAGTCTTTCCTTGCTTTCTTGGTCAGGTCACAGACATAAAAGAGAAACTGAAGCTCTCTAAAAAGGTCTGGTCGGCACTGCCCTACACCATCTGCAAGGATGAGAGCATGACAGCAGGCGCGGCCAATGAAGAGGAGTGTTGGAATGGACACAGCAAAGCCAGGTGAGAGGGACTCGAGTTCTTCTGGTCGGGGCATTGCTCAGCCAGCCCTGGAAGGCTCCGCTGGCACAGTTCTATGGGCCTGTTGATGCAAAAAGCAACAGAGGGTGGAGGGACACATCGTCACTTAGCGACAGCTGTTCAGAGTGACAGGTTTGATGGGCACCTGGGAACACTTACTCTCAAGGTGCCATTAAGCGTGGAATCCTCGTTCTGAGTGCCGCTCCTCTGGATGAGGACAGAGGAACGGTGACAGATGCCAGGTTACGGATATCCTGAGATCACAAAGAGCCTTTTATGTTCACTTAATGACTTGAAGACAGCAGAGCTATTTTTATCCATAGTGAAATGAGCAGGCCTCACTGTTCTTTCCATCACAAGTTAAACAGGAAGTGAAAGTTCAACTGTAATATTTTTCACCCTTGGAGAAAAACAGTTTTTGATGGGCTCATTGGAAGGGTGAGGGAAAAAGGAAACGACCAAGGGACAACCAAGAAAGCGTTCTCATGGGTTCCCTGCCTCGAGAAGTACCCCCACCCTGCTGGATCTCCGGATGAGAGATGGCTCTGTTTTCAACCCGCTGCTCGGCTGCCCAGCGTGGCTGCCCCTTGATATGGAATTTCTGAATTTCTTGATTCAGCCCAGAAATGGGGTTGGCCCGAGTTTTCCTAGGGTGGAGGAATTGGACAGGAGAGCTGGCTGGGAGCTGGTGAGCAGGGAAGGACACCAGGAGAGGAGGCTGCCCGAGCACGCCTCAGCAGGGGTGCAGGTGGGCAGAGCAGCTGGTGAGTTGGACTCAAGGAATCTTTGGGGATTGATCAGCAGGTGGAGGAGTTAAGGCGGGGGATGGGGGCGGGGGGGGGGCTCTGTTCTGGGTCTTAGTGGGCGTTTTCAAGCAGATGAAGCAGCTGTGATCAAAAGGAAATAGGAAGATCCATGGATATTAAGTTCAGAAGAAACTGCAGAAGGTAAGCAGGCACAAGTGAGGTGCTCATTACATGTTCTATCTCACACTGTTGATCTGAATTTTTTAGCATCTATTGATAATGATATTATTAGCCACACTGGGGAGAGCTTAACAAGGCAAAAACAGGGCAGCTACAGAAAGAGCTGTAATCATTTCAAGCCTCCCCAGAATATCAGTGTCCAAATCCTAGATCATGAGGGTAGACAGCTTTTTGTCATCTCAACAACCAGTGCCTCAAAAATGCTTTATCATTTATTAGGGTCTGGCCTTACAAGAAGGAGACCTTTGGCCAGCAAATTCAGCTGTGAAATTCAACAGCTCTTAATGTGTCTTTTCCTAATGCTTGTACAGAAAGACACGGAAAAGGATGACCAGATGGCCTAATGAATAAAGTGGTTGATTTT
>PISX010025683.1:0-25771 GCA_004024625.1 Mellivora capensis | reverse complement strand
CCTGTCTTGCTGATTTTGGCCATTCTAACTGGTGTGAGGTGGTATCTCAATGTGGTTTTAATTTGTATCTCCCTGATGGCTAGTGATGATGAACATTTTTTCATGTGTCTGATAGCCATTTGTATGTCTTCATTGGAGAAGTGTCTGTTCATATCTTCTGCCCATTTTTTGATATGATTATCTGTTTTGCATGTGTTGACTTTGAGAAGTTCTTTATAGATCCTGGATATCAACCTTTTGTCTGTACTGTCATTTGCAAATATCTTCTCCCATTCCGTGGGTTGCCTCTTTGTTTTGTTGACTGTCTCCTTTGCTGTGCAGAAGCTTTTGATCTTGTGTACTGGGTTTTTAATTTGTTTAGTAACTTCCTTCTCTGATATTTAAGTGCCTCATTATTTAGGTAATATTTGGAGACCTATGTTTGGGCACATGGGACTGAGCTATGACTCTTAATACCTTACAATTGCAAAATAATCCTAGCTTTTAAAATACCTTCACAAATATTAAATCTGACCCTAAATGATTTTCACAACTGTTTTTATAGAATGTACCGACACTGAAAAGTTTGCGTATTGTGACTAATCTCGAGTTTCCACAAAAGAAATGCTATAAATGAAATAAAACCTTGGAAAATTAGAAAGAACATACACTTGTCTCCTTTTTTTTTTTTTTTGTAAATATATTTCACAGTTTCTTTCTTCATGCAGATTTCCCACCTCTTTTTCCACAAGAAAAGTTAAATATATTACCTGGCAAATACAGTCAAATTTATCTTGGAAATAATAGTAAATGCAGTTCAACAGATGCCTCTGTAAGGACCAGCGAGTTAAGTGAAAGGTAGAGACCATTTCTTGACACCAAGATGAGGAAAAGGAAGCGAATTCCCAGCCACCAGGCACTTCTCCACGCCATTTCTGGCTTCCTGTTCCCCAGCCCTTCCAGCGAGTGTGGAGGTGCTGTCCTCAACACACTCCGGAATCTGGGAGCAGGTCAGCGGACAGCAGCAGCTGTCTCTAACTTGTCCTTGAAGTCAAAAGTTAAACTTAAAAAAAAGAGAGAGAGAGAGAGAGAGAAATCTTTGATGTTACCATTTGCCATCAGTCTTGGATCAGCCGCTAATTATTTCTGAATCTTAAAAACACATAGCAAACGTTGCTGTTTTGCCTTCTACCATCTGTTTGCTCTAAGCAACTCTTTTGCTCCTAAATATAGGCAGAAATTTCACAGATTTCCATTGATTTCACCACCATATCATGGAATGAGTTATTCTTGTTTTTTTGTTTTGTTTTTTTTTTTTTTTGATTTATGATTTGGAGGAAAGAGGCCTCAAGGAGGGTTTTTGAACATTGTAGCTGCATGGAAGAAATACTGATAATTACAGCTTTCTTTCCTTAGCTTTTAGAGAAAGTGAATATAGTATTAAGAACAGTCTCACCATTTGAGCATCAGAACAATATAAAAGTGACTCTGAGGAGGACTCAAAGCTTTCCTGTATGAGTGGAAAAACATATTATTTTGACATCATTTGATTTCATTTCTCCTCCCCGAAAGAGATACCAGATATTAGGGAACCTAATGCTCATTAGAAGAAAGTCTATGCATACTTTCAAACAAATTTTAACTTACTTACATTTTTGTAGCTATTATTGCTACGTATGCATACATACAACCTGTTTTAGGGAAACCCAGAAGAGTATAAAGGCCGTAACTGTTACAAAAGATCTTCCTGATTACACAGTTCTCTGTGGAACTTGCTAACATCACAGAATTTGTAACCCAACTTACCAAACTTGGAAGGACAGATCACTCTACTCATTTACTCATTTGAGGAGGTAATTTTAAATATATACTGCTAAACTGCTCAAGACCGCACCTATGTAATGTACATATTTTTAAATAATGAAGATAATTTGACATTGCATATGAGGAATATGCCAGGTATTACAAATATACAAATAGACATTGTACTGTTACTGTGTATCAAGGCTCATGTTTTTTACAGTCTTTACAATGTTAGTGTTACATCTAATGTATGTGTTATGTATGTATTTTTAATGAGATACAATTTGACATGCAATATATCATAATCAAGAAAAGTATTAAATCTTTGTTTTCTTTTTAAAATTCTCATTTTTTTAAATCAAATGCAGTAGTGAGAAGGGGGGAAAGAGTAGAATGAGTTCAATTTGTAACTTGGCTATGAACAGTCAACCGAGATAACTCACTAGCTTCAGACCAGCCATATTAATGCTTTTCTAAGAATTTTGTTTGGAGAGACTATTTTATGGAAAAAACATAAGCCTTTCAGTCTTTTCTTTTCTTTTCTTTTCCCGCCTTTCAGTCTTCTTTGATGAGGTACATTCACCACCTGGGGGCAACTCCCTAGAAATCCAGTGCATGTAGTAAAGAGAAAACTTGTCCAAAAAATATTTTGAAAATGACTTATAAAGAAAAATATGGTAGGTTTTATGCAGCATTTGTTATTTCCTTAAAACTGCTTTTTAAAAAGAAAACAACTGTTCTCATGAGAAACGATAGAAAATACAAATAATTATAGAAAAGTACTGAGTCACCCATATTTTCACCACCACTTAAGGATAGCCACTGTTAACGCTTGGGGCAGATATTCTTCTAGAATGTTTCTGTGACTTTTTTTTTTTCTTACGAGAACGATTTTTGTTTTTAAATGTTTCTATTTTATTAGTGGTCCTATCTTTATCGGCTGCTCTTTGAATCATTGCTCTGGGCAGGGAGATCAGTTGATGATCTGAGAAATAAGCCGTCCTTCCCTGCCAAACCCACATGATCTTGAAAGCCATGAACATCCCGTACTCACATAGATGATTAAACCCCATAGCCTCTTGATCTAAGGTGACACATTCATGGATCAGAAAAGTTAAGGTTTGGCTAATCAGATTGCTCTGCTTAGTTCAGAAAACAAGAAACAGATTGGCTACTCGGCAAATACTAGAAAAGCAAAAGAAATATGTAAATAAATAGCTATTAAAAGCCATATTGTGAGATGATGTCATGAAATGCAGTTGGGATCAGACAAAGCAGGGCCCATCGAAACTTCGTGCAAGTCCGGCAAGTATGAAGGTGCAGAAAAGACAGAGGGAGGGGCATGGGGAACCAGACATGTTTTCTCCACCAGCTGTACTTCAAGGTGATTCTGACAGAACTAAAATCTGATTATGTCGTATTTCTGCTTAAATACCCTTGAAAGGTGGATGCATGAGCCCTTGGTGATCTGATCCCACCCTACCTCTCTGGTGCCACTATCAGGATGCCGGAGTCACAGGCTCTGTTCAATCTATGCAGAGTGTTCCCATGTCTCAAGCAGCCGCTTCTCCTGAGAAGGCTTCTCTGGCTTCTAGATGATCACAGGTGGCCTTACTGTGGGCTTCCATAGCACCGTGTAGCCTCCAAGGCTGCAGGGCCCAGCACCTACTACTGTACCTGGATCGTAACAGGCCCTCAATGACTGGACAAGTCTGCATGAGATTGCACATGGCCAAGGGACATAGAGAAAAAAGGGCCCCCAGATGCGGTCCTACTTCTGAGATTTTTCTGATCCAGCTTTGGCCTATGTGGTCCTTGCAGTAACTGCATTGTAACGCATGTAGTCCAGTCCTCTTTGTTGGGGGGGGGGGGGGGCCCACAATAAGCTAACACAAACCTGCAAAAGGCCAAGGGTAATATTCAAAATCCTGAACAGCTCCGGTGCACTGCAGTGCTGTGAGGGCAGCCCTGAGGTTAGTCTGCATGGGTGGTCCCAACAAGGGACGGGCAGCCTGATGGGCACCAGGCATATGCCTTCTGGTACACAAGCACTGTTATCTTCCCTAAAAGGACTTGGTTCGCTATGAACACATGGCAGTATGGTCTAGTGTGGACAGCTGTGGCCTGCTGGCTGGCAGGTGTCAGGTTGGTTTTCTCAGTGGTGCCCACCCGGGGTTCTTGGGGCCAGATTGCCCAGATTCGCTGACATGGGCAGTGGGTATTTATTGATTGGTTTAGAAGTATTTCAATGTCCTAACAATCATGTGGCTATACTGATGCTTATTTACTGAATATTAGCCTTGCAGAAGGGCTTATTTAACTTGCACTGGGCCCTGAGCAAGAGGAAAGGGAAGGCATCCAGATTGCCTTACTCCTTACTTACTTACACCTTGGGTGTCTCCAAAACTCTGGGGTCTATGAGGCCACTCATCCTGCCTATAGTTCAAGGGAGAAAATGGTAACTACCTTATGAGAAGTGCTCTTGGGTCACAGGCTCTACTGTATCTCATACTGTTCACCTTGTTACTTGTAAGAGAGCATGCTGATGCCCTTTGGGGATCAATAAGTTGAGATCAACATTATTATTGGATCAAGATCTGTTTTCTGCACTGCTTGTTAGTAATAGCCGAGCAATGCCTTGCTTCTTGGCCTCCAATTGTGTGACTCAATTCCTTTTGTTTGGGAAGACACCTGAGACTCTGTGCAGGTGGTCTGTGCTCTAGGCATCCTGCGGTCAGTGCTGGCCAAAGGGGTACACTGAGACAACCACACTTATACAGCCTTGGGTTGGGATCAGTAATATTGTTCTAGGTCAGGGGCTTGGCAAAAAGCAAAAAAGAAACAAAAATAGCATCGGCTCAAAACACTCTTCCTACAAAAGGCCACTTTTCAAAATTTTGGGACGTTCAGCAATGAAAAGAAGGTGAAATGAGCGTGTGTTAGTATTTTTCCAAGAGGTCTGATAGAGAGGGGTAGAGGTTGAGCCTTAAGACTTCCTACCTAGCTCATTGGTAACGGAGTAGGGTAGATCTGACCCAACAGCACTGCCTCAGGCTGGTTAGAGTTCAGGAAAGGCACAGCGGCAGAGGCCGTTGTAGAAGTGGGCTATTGGGACAGTCCGAGTAAGCAGCTCATTTTTGGCATTGGAAGAGATCTTTTCTAGTGGTGGAGTTCAGGGGTGAGGGGTGGGGTTTGGCATGCTGAAGGACCTCAACCCAACAGTGGTGACCTTTTGGCAAGCTTTTCAGAGCCTTTCATAGATTACCAATCATTGATTTCTAACAGGAAAAAGTAGGAGGGATCATGTCCCTGCCGTTCAGTCCTGGCATTGGCTTCTGGATAATCTTTCACATGTTGTGAGTACTTAATTCATCTGCGAGGAGCATCTGTGTTTTGAAAAATAAATTTTACAACCTTATTTTTCCATGCCAGTGCCAGGTTTACACTGATCAAAATACACACAGAGTTATTTGTACGTAAAATCTCTTTCCTAATTAGTTAATTAGTATATCAGATTTGTATGGCCGTTCATCATGTTCCCAACTACTGAATTGAAGAATTCAGACAACCTAGAAGATACAGTTTCTATCCTGAAGGAATGTATAATTTGAGAGAGAAAATTAACATTCAACAAATAAGCAAGAAATGAGTGATCAGCTATGATGCTGATTAGAAGTATAACTCAAATTCAGAAAAAAAAAAAAAAGCCCAGTACAGGTTAGAATAAGAGACTATTATGGGAAGATAAGACTCAAGACAGGTCTTCAGGATGGAAAACTTTTAGAAGAGGGTAAAAGAAGAACAGCTTTCCTGGCCTGCAGAATCACATGAGCCCAGGCACAGAGGCAGGAAATCAACAGTGTGGCCTTGGGGACACCCAGAAGAGATTATGATAGGAATGAAGAGGGCAGGTTACATGGGAAGTAAATTTGGAAAATTAAGGCGGAGCCTTTAGGTCAGTCAGTTTGAACTCAGTGTTATAGACCACCACTGTTCACTAATAATGCCACATACGTAATTGAAAACTTTTTATGCCACACTAAAAAGGTAGAAAGAAACAGGTGAAGTTCATTTTAATAATATATTTTCCCTAATCCAATATGTCTAGAATATTACCATTTTGACATGTAACCAATATTAAAAATGTTTTATACTCCTCCAGTTACTAAATTTAAATCAAGGAAAAATCGAGTTCCTCAGTTGCATGGACCACAGTTCAAGTGTTCAATAGCCACATGTGTCCAGTATTAGACCACATAGCTATAGACAATTGTGAGATGACTTAGCAGCTGAAAAATAAGCCAAAGATACATGGTATAGGGAGGATTTGTCGTCAGTGAAACACACAGTGAATTGAAGGGTGTGATGCTTGTGGGAGAAGAGAGAAGTTAGATCGGAAATGAGTTTCACCTGGGTACCAGAATGGTAGCACTGGGGCCTTAAGAGGAGAGGGCAAATCTGAGAGGTGCTTCTAAGAAATAGTTGGTGTGCCTTGATGACTGGTTGGGAATGAGAAAAGAAAAAAAAAATCGAGAGTAGTAACTAGCTTCCAAACAGGTCTCAATGAGCCCAGCCACCTAGTATTCGCACCCTGCTGTAGTCCCCTCCCGCCCTGTACCAGGTGTGGTATGTGTAACCAGCAGAATGAGGTGGTAGTGATGGTAGGTCACTTCCAAGATTGGGTTATAAAAGATACCATGGGTTCTCTTGGGTGGTTCTCTTCTTGGATCATGCACTCTGGAGACACAGAGCCACTACACTGTGACAGCTCCGTGGAGAGGACTACGTGGCAAGGAGCTGAAGCTTGCCAATGAGCTCATGAGTGAGTCTGGAAGGGGGTCCTCCTGCCCGATTGAGCATTCAGATGACTACAGTCCCAGCAAACACCAGGACTGCAACCTCAGGAGAGACTCAGCTACAACCACTTCTCAGCCTCTCTCTGATTCCCATGTTTCAGAATCTGAGAGAGATAATGAATGTTTGTTATTTTAAGTTGCTGAATCTTGGGGCAATTTGTAACAGCATTAGATAATGACTATGTCAAACGACAATAAAAAGATAACCTCATTTAAAATGGGCAAAATTTAAATAAATAAAAATATAAAAATATAAAATAAAATAAAATAAAAATATAAAATAAAATAAAATAAAAATTTAAAATGGCCAAAAATGGGCCACTTTACCAAAGCAGATAATAAACACACAAAAAGATGCTCAATATTATTAGACACCAGGGAAATGCAAATTAAAACCACAGTGAGCTAACACACACATCGGCAGGCTAAAATTAAAGACGGACAGCACAAAATGTTCATGAGGATGTGAGGCGACCAGAATTCTTTGATTTTAAAACTGGGATATGGTTCACATACCATACAGTTCACCCATTTAAAGTACACAATTCAATGGTTTTTAGTATAGAGCAACAATACGTTTAAAAATATTTGTATTACTCCAGAAAGAAACCCAGTACCTCCTAGCTGGCATCCTCCAATTGTTCAACCACCCCTTCTAAACCCTAGTCTACTTTCTGTCTCTGTACATTTGCTTATTCCGGACACTCATTTTAATGAACTTGTACAACATGTAGTCGTTTTTCCTTGGTTCCTTTCACTTAGCATAGCATTTTCAGGGTTCATCTATGTTGTGGCACATCATGACCTGAGCCGAAGGCAAATGTTAACCGACGGAGCCACCCAGGTGCCCCAGATATATTACTTTTTAAAAATCCATCAGTTGATACACATTTGAATTGTTTCCACTCTTTGGTTATTATGAGTAGCTGTAAACATTTGTGTGGCGCACTTTCATTTCCTTTGGGTATATACAGAGGAGTGGGATTACTAGGCCAAAGGTCACTCTATATTTAACCAATTGAGGGATTGCCAGATTTTTTCCAAAATGGCCATAAAATTTTACATTTCCACCGATCGTGTATGAAGACTCCCATTTCTCTACATCTTCACCAACACTTGTTATTTTCTGTCTTTTGGATTATAACCACCTTAGTGGGTATGAAGTCATTATCTCATTATGGTTTTGATTTGTACTTCCTTGTTGGCTAATCATGTTGAGAATCTTTTCATATGATTATTGATCACTGGTAGATCTTCTTTGGAGAACTGCCTATTCAGATTCATTGCTCACAAAATGATTTTTTGAATTATTATTAAGTTGTAACAGTTCTTTATATATTCTAGCTACAAAATCTGTATTAAATATATCATTTGGATTTTTTTTTCCTATTCTGTGGGTTGTCTGCAACTAGAATTCTTAGTCCAAAATGATATGAATACTTTTGAAAAACATCTTGGATTATGTAATTTGCCTAAGTTCACAACTGTTAGCATGCTAGGGACAGGACATGACCGACCGCATAATCTGTAGGCCCGCCTACAGCAAAAAGAAAACGTGAGACATCTTGTAAAAAAACTGTTAAAAGTAGGACATTAAACCAAGCACAGGGCCTTTCTAAGCATGGGGCTTTGTGAGATGCAGGTCACATGTACATGAAGCTTCAGGAACAGGGAAGGTTTGAATCTTGGGTTAACAGGAAAGCTCATGCTTTCCAATAAACCATACTGGGTTGAATGATCTGTTCATTTTTGGGGCACACTGAATGAGACATGATGGCCATGTCGGATGCTGATATCAGATATTGACGTTCCAGAGCAGGTTAAAAACTGAATTATAGGTTAGGAGTTCCTTCGTGATGCCTGTGTGTCTTCTGCTCAGTGGGCATTTGGTAATTATATTTGATCTAAGTGAGAAAAGTAATTTTTCATAAAGTCTTGATAGTATCTTTTTAAATGTTAACTAGCTAAGACTAATTCCTTTAACTTTCCTCCCTCTGAAATTCTTCACTGAATTCCTTTTTTTCTGACTAATGTGTCAATACTTGAGTGGTGATGAAATGTTTGGGGCTGGACATCTGGGTGTATCTGGATACAGAGAAACATTCTTCTGAATCGACTTAACAGTGAATCCTAATGGATAAGGTAAACTTTGATTTCATTTAAGAGTAAGCTACTTTCTGAATATAATTATGCTTTCACTGATAACAGTAACTTTCAGTTTTGTTGGTAAAGATGTGTCTATCACCTCCTAATAGGGCAAATTTTGTCTGCCATTGAGGGAGAGTAGGGGGATCTATAACTTTTCCAAAAAACTTGAAATGTACCAGTCCTAATGTTAAAACTTCTGCTTGGTAAGGCTGGGATTAAGCTACACCAGGATCCTATTATCAAGTGTGTATTTCTTCTTTTTTTTTTTTTTTAAAGACTTTATTTATTTATTTATTTGACAGGCAGAGATCACAAGTAGGCAGAGGCAGGCAGAGAGAGAGGAGGAAGCAGGCTCCCTGCTGAGCAGAGAGCCCGATGCAGGGCTCCATCCCAGGACCCTGAGATCAGGACCCAAGGCGAAGGCGTAACCCACTGAGCCACCCAGGCGCCCCTATCAAGTGTGTATTTCATCTGATTCTCAAAGAAAAGAATACTAAATTTTTATTTTTCGTTAAAATATCTTAAAATTCATGCAAAGTCTTTCATGTCAATGCCCGCTGGTCAGGTCTAGCCCAAGAGAGCCTCTAGGGAACAAAAAAGAACATTTTTTTTCTTTTTTAAAGATTTATTTAGGGACGCCTGGGTGGCTCAGTTGGTTAAGCGGCTGCCTTCGGCTCAGGTCTTGGTCCCAGCGTCCTGGGATCGAGTCCCACAAAGGGCTCCTTGCTCGGCAGGGAGCCTGCTTCTCCCTCTGCCTCTGCCTGCCGCTCTGTCTGCCTGTGCTCGCTCTCTCTCTCTCCCTCTCTGACAAATAAATAAATTAAAGATTTATTTATTTATTTGATAGAGGGGTGAAGGGCAGAGGGAGAATCTCCAGAGCACCCCCACTGAGAGGGGAGCCCAGCATGGGGCTGGAACCCCCGATCCCGAGCTCCCGATCCCAGCCAAAGCCGAGAAGAGTCCCACGCGTAACCCACGGAGCCGCCCGGGCCCCTCCCCGAGCGATCTCTTTCCTCCCGGTCCTCCAGGCTCCGCTCCAGGCCGCTCCTTCCGCCCCGCCCCACCTCGCCTCCGCCTTCGCCTCAGCCCCGCCCCGCCCCCTAACCAAGCCCCACCTCCATCCTCTTACCCGCCCTCCACAGTCATTTCCGCCAGCAGCGGTTCTTGCCCCGCCCCTCAGCGTCGCATTGCCGGCGAGGGGGCGGGGCGGAAATCCCGTCGTGGGCCTCTCTGGCCGCTTGGAGGACCCGTCCTCTGTGTCCGGCGGCGCAGGGCGGAGCCGGGCGGCGGTGGGCGGGTCTGACGGGAGACCACGCGAGATCGCGAGATCGCGCGGGGCAACGCCCCCTGCCACCTTCCGCGCGCAGGTGCCTGAGCAATGGGGTCGCCGACGTGGAGGCTCGTGTCCGGGTGAGCGAGCGAGCGAGCGGCCTAGCTGGGCTCGCGGGCTGTCGCCGAGGGACAGAGGGTCGCGCGCCCGGGGGAGGACGGCCCGGCCTCGAAGTCCCCGGCGACCGTCGGGGGCACGACTCGGACCCGAGCGCACGCCTCGCCCCGCCCCCGCGGCCGTCCGCACCTCGCGGCGCCGCGTCCCCGCGCTCCGGCGCTCCCTCGGCCTCGCCCGCCCCGCCCCGCGCCTGCCTTAGCGGTGCGGCGTGTAGGCCGCGGGGCTTCCGCGTGCTGGGCGTCCGTGGCCGGTTCTGGGCCGCCTGCGCTCGTCCGGGCGTGGGGGCTTCGGCCGGTGCGGGGCGCGCAGGGCCGGGTCCCGTGGGCTGCGTCGGGGGCAGGTGGGCGTTCCCGTGTGGGAGCAGAGCAGTTCCTCCTCCGCAGGCGAGTGCGCGCTGGGGGAGGCCGTCGGAGCCGCGGACCAGCCCCCGCCAGCGGGGAGCGAGGGGAGCCGCGTCGGCTTCCCGGGACCCCGAGGTCCGGTGTCCCCGCGCGCGCGAGCGGCTCGGGAGAGTCGGCGCGGGTCCGTGTTGCCGCTCCCCGAAGTGCCGAGCGAACCCCAAGTTGGAGAAGCGGATTGGGAAGACCGACCCGTTAACGAAATCGGGTGCCTAGGGACAGAATGTGTCACCCCCGGAGCTCGGGCTGGCTTCAGCCTCCGCTGCCCTCACGGAGCCGCTGGTGCGTGAGTGCGGGACGGCGCGGGACGGCGCGGGCTCTCATCGGGGACGCCTGTGCCGGGCTCCGGGGTGATACGGCCCTAGCAGAGACCTGAGCCCGGTGTCGCCTCGTCTACAGTAGCCTGACCCGCGATGTATGCCGGAACCGGGGCCCCAGGGTGGTGTGCGAGGAGGTGGGTCCTCTGCGCTGCGGGGACACTGCTGAGCCGCCCCGGGCTCCCCTTGAACTCTGTGTCCCTGCGCGCTCTGGCTCTGTCCCATGTGCCTCCACTCATTCTTACCTGTCACGGCGCCACTGCAGCTGCTGGGCACGCTGGGGAGCCTTCCCGGGGAAGGTACCGCCCTGAAGACCACTCGGATTCGTCTGTCCCGAACGCGAGTGCGATCACAGGCGCCTGAGCTCCGCTCCTCAGCTGCCGGTTTGCACCTGAGCACAGCCGCACTCCTCTGTGCTTTCAGCCTCTTGGAGTTACTCTTCTAGGTTTTTGAAGTTCTCTGACTTCCCCCACACTCCCAGTCCTTATCCCTTCCTGCTGATTCAGATTTGAATAAGCCTCTCTGCAGGAACTTGATAGGTGGGCTTCTTGTGAGTTGAGCAGCGTCCGCCTGTGACTGCCAGGTGGTCTTGCTCAAGTCCGCTCCTGGGCCTGCCATCCTTTTGCTAAGAAGTTCTTAGAGGTGTCCTCCTGCTTACGGAATTAAATAAAAATTTCCTACCTCGATATCAAAGATTTGACCCGAATTTGCTTCATGGATTCTGTAATACTTAACAGTTATCGTCTAGCTTCTGGGAGTTCTAGACACTTCTCTTACCCTGTAGCCAACCTGGGCTACGTGCTATTGTTTCTTATCAAGACCCTTGAAGTCCCAAAAGAAAGCAGACAAGAAACAACTATTTAAACAAAAGTAATACTTAGTTACAAACTCTGATAAGTGTCTTGAAGGGAAAGTACAAGTATGAGAGATTTAGAAATGAAAGAGAGGGTGGGGGAGGCTCTTCCAAGAGGTTGATCTTTTTAAGTCCCCAGCTACATTGTTTCGGCCCTTGCTTCTTGAGCGGTCTCCTTTTCTTCTACGTTGTTGTTGCCGCCGGAGGCTCAGTATTTGATTCTGTTACATTTTGTTCTGTGTTAGGAGCCACAGACCCAAAGGCAGAGGCTAAGAAGGAAGTATTGAGTAATGCTGGCTAGACATCAGCAGCAGGGTTGGGGGATGCCGACTAGTAGGGAACTTGAGAGTTAGAGAAAGTGCTGTCTAAAGGAGCTGGCTTCTCATCCTGGGCAGGCCTTGTTGCCGTTGTAGAATGGAGATCCAAGCTTTCTGTAACTACTGTTTTTCCTGGGAAACTGAATTTTTTGGTGAAATCTCTTGATTTTAGATGTCTAGTTTTAAAACACTGCTGACCAGATAAAACACATTAGTAGGCCCAGGCAGCATTCAGGCCACTGGTTTTCGACTACAGCTGTCTCATTCCTCAAGGACCGGTGAGACGTTCTTACACCTCAGCGGTTACCTCTGTACGTGACTTTGTGACCTAGCTTCAGTTCTGACTTCCCTTTCAAACCCCAGTCTCTCTACTTGCTGTTGAATGTTTCCATTTATGTCAATACGGTCTCAAGAAACTGAAAATGGACTTCATATTTCATTCTACAAACCAGCTTTCCTTGCCAGCCTTTTCAGTACCTGTAGTCTCTTAGCTATCCTAGCTTGAACTCTTGTAATTGTTTTAAGAAGGAAGCATTACTCAGTGCTTCCTTCTTAGCCTCTATTGTTGAGTTTTAACTTCATAATATCTCTTAAGAAATCATTCCTGTGTTTCTACAGCTGCTGTTCATCAATTCATGCCTGAATTTCTTGGTCTTGGGCTTGATTTTCTGTTCTATTCACCTTCTACCTTGCCTACTTCAGCTGTAATCTTCATTAACCACTATTTTCTTTTCTTTTTTTAAAGATTTTATTTATTTATTTAACATGCAGAGATCACAAGCAGGCAGAGAGGCAGGCAGAGAGAGAAGGAAGCAGGCTCCATGCCAAGCAGAGAGTCCGATGCGGGGCTCGGTCCCAGGACCCCGAGATCATGACCTGAGCCGAAGGCAGAGGCTTAACCCACTGAGCCACCCCGGCACGCCAAGCACTATTTTCATTATTTCATCTTAAACAGTTCCATGAAAAGTTTAATTTTGTAAACTCATGTGTGATTTATTGAGTAATTTGCAGAAATCTCCTAAATCCTAGTGTTCTCATCCTTCTGAGATGTTTCTAACTTCAGCATGTATCAGAATCATCTGGAGGGTTTGTTAAACACAGATTTTTGGGCTCACCCCACAGTTTTGAATTCAGTAGGTCTGGGGTGGGGCTAACAATCTGCATTTCTGACATGTGCCCCTGGGATGCTGATGGTGCTGGTCCAGGTACCACACTTTGAGAACAGCTGCTCCCAGCAGGCAACTTGAGCGTCACCCAAAGGAAGTCTGTAAATTAGCAGTGGCTGGAAGGTGCATGTCCTCTTCATGTCCACCAGATGGCAGTGCTGGAGCCACCAGGAAGGAAAGAGAAGACCTTCAACTCAGAATTATTTGGGGACTGAATAATCAAATACCTTTTTGAGGTGTTAAAGTTAATAGCAGGTTTTAGATAATGGTTGAGTAGAAATTGGGACAAGTAAAATTAATGTGATTATATGGAGCCTGGTAAGGAACTTATTGGTACTTAGGTTTTTCTGTTTTGTAGCAATTGGTCCAGAGCTTTTGGGCTCTTTAAAATTCTGTTCACGGTGCTGTGCACTTGCACTTTGTAGGTGTACATTAACTTTCTTTGAATGAACTACAATTGTGTCTCATGAGTGAAACTAGGACTTGAAGCTAGGTTTGGGTTCTCTGTGCCACAAGGTGGTGCTTAAACTGTTGATAAGACCTTGAACTGGCATTTGGGTACTGGTCTCATTAAGGAGTTCAGGGTTATTCTGGATCTAAAGAAATTAGTGCTTAAATTTTTCTTAATTCAGTTTTATCTTTTTGGAAGTTTTTAAGTTCAAAAAAATTTAAAAAATGGTGCTTCAGGGGGCGCCTGGGTGGCTCAGGGGATTAAAGCCTCTGCCTTCAGCTCCAGTCATGATCTTGGGGTCCTGGGATCAAGCCCCGCATAGGGCTCTCTGCTCGGTGGGGAGCCTGCTTCCTCCTCTCTCTCTGCCTGCCTCTCTGCCTGCCTCTCTGCCTACTTGTGATCTCTCTCTGTCAAATAAAAAAATAAAATCTTTTTAAAAAAATGGTGCTTCAGGGTAAATATTGTTCAGATTTTAAAAGCCTATATGAAATCCCTATTTAGAAAATTCCCTTAAATAAGCTAGTATCTGTCACTTCAGTTTAATTTTTTCATAAAATACTGATTTTAATGGCAACTTTTTTGAATCATTTGGGGAAGCTTCAAACAAAATGCTTATTTATGCCTGTGTCCCACCCCCAGAGTTTGATTTAATTGGTTTTGGGTATGAACTGGGCTTTGGAATGTTTTACTGGAGTTTCTAGGTGATTCTAATGTGCAGACAAGTTGTGGAATTACTGGGCTAGAATAAGTATTTTACTTGTGGTAAGACAAATTCAAAATATGCTAGTCTAGAAATGTGAAGTGACAGATTTAAACAAATTAGTGTTTTCCCTTTTTTCGGGATAGTAGTATTCAATTTAAAGGTAACATAAGAAGAAGGTAAAAAGAATTCTGGAGAGATGTATTACAAATATTTTTATAAATTCAGTCATCTAAAATGTGGTTACAATGGTGACAATGGGCATATTACGTTTTTTGTTTTGTTTTTAAAGATTTTATTTATTTATTTGACAGAGAGAGTGATCACAAGTAGGCAGACAGGCAGGCAGAGAGAGAGGAGGAAGCAGGCTCCTCGCTGAGCAGAGAGCCTGATGCGGGGCTCCATCCCAGGACCCTGGGATCATGACCTGAGCCAAAGGCAGAGGCTTTCACCCACTGAGCCACCCAGGCGCCCTATATTATGTTTGTTTAATGCCTCAGCTAAACAGTTGCTCCTCAAATCTCAAAGTATCCTTAAAAAATTAATGCATTGGAGAGTTATAATTTCCCTCAGGTAGTATATGTATCAAACCCCATGCACAGTCATTAATCAGGCTGCTGCTACAGATTTCCACCTTTGACCTTATTTCGAAAATCTTAAATTTCACTTCTTGAAATGGAGCCCGAAGCATCAAGCTTCCTGCTCAGTGGCGAGCCTGTTTCTACCTCTCCTGTTGTCCCTGCTTGTGCTCTCATGCTCTCTTTCTGTCGAATAAATAAAATCTTAAAAAAGCTTGAAGCATAAAAACACAATTTGATGAATTTTCACAAACCAAATCTATCCATTTTGCTGGCACCTGGACCAAGAAAAAAAGTACGATGGGGCCCCTGGGTGGCTCAGTGGGTTAAAGCCTCTGCCTTCGGCTCAGGTCATGATCTCAGGATCCTGGGATGGAGCCCCACATCGGGCTCTGCTCAGCGGGGAGCCTGCTTCCTCCTCTCTCTCTGCCTGCCTCTCTGCCTACTTGTGATCTCTCTCTCTGTCAAATAAATAAATAAAAATCTTTAAAAAAAGAAAAAAGAAAAAGATAGTACGAGCATCTCAGAGGCCTTCCTCTTGTTCCTTCTAGTCACTGCCCATTCATTCCCATGGTGCTTTTACTTACTTAATTGTAGTGTTCACGAAGTACTGAAAAGTGCCCTTCTGAAGTCTGTAGCTCAGTTAACTTTTGCACATATGTGTACAGTCCTGTAACCATCATCTGGATAGAGATAATTTTTACCACTCCAGATTTCCTCCTGCCCCCTCCCAGCTTCCCCCACCCTCTACCATTTTGACTTCTGCTATTACTAATCACTTTTGCCAAGCTATGTCCTAAGCTTTGTATGCCTGGCCAAACACTTTTGAAACAAACTTAGAGGTGTTATGTTTATTTTATAGTTTGCTTTCTTTTTGTAATTTCTATCATGACTATTTTCCATTAGTATTATTTAAGTATTTTTTTTAATTATTATTATTTTTTTAAATTTTTATTTTTTATAAACAAATTTTTATCCCCAGGGGTACATGTCTGTGAATCGCCAGGTTTACACACTTCACAGCACTAACCATAGCACATACCCTCCCCAATGTCCATTACCACACCCATATTTAAGTATTTTTAAATAAATATTTTTGTTGGGTTTGTAATGGTTTTGTATAGATGACCGTTTATAAAATATCACTAGAGGTGACTGGACCAAGTTGCTGCCTGCAGCCTTTGCCTCCCCACCCCCAACCCCAAGGTCAGTAAAAAGGAGCTCACCTTTAACCACAGTGGAGCCCATCACCGCAGAAAAAGAACAGCAAGGAACGGTTGAATATATTAACGACGTACAGAATGCAGTAGACTTGAACAAGCCAATGAGATTTTGAAAGTAGAACAGACGTATAACTATGCTGACCACCTTTTTTTTTTTTTCCCCAAGAAGACGTTGGAATTAATTTCCCAAATCCTACATTTTTGGGTTAACATTTGTCGCTTATCCACAGGTGTCTGCCGTGCATTATTTGACAAGAGTTGAAGTGACAGAATTCTAAGATATTAAATCAGGTTACAGAATAGATCTTATTTTGATGGAAAACTTACTTTGAAAGTAAAGTTCTTTCCCAAGAATCATCCAAATCAGAGTGGTGATCCATCTTCAAAGTCCACTGAAATCAAATGGAAATCTAGAAAGGATTTGACAGAATGTTAAAGTTAGATGCAGAGTAAAGTCAGCAGGAAGAGAGAGCATGAGTTTACTCTGGTTTACTGATTTTTTTTTTTTTTAGATTTTATTTTTATTTATTTATTTGAGAGAGAGAAAGAGAGAACATGAGAGGGGAAAGATCAGAGGGAGAAGCAGGCCCCCCTATGAGCAGGGAGTCCGATGCGAGACCTGCTCCCTGGACTCCAGGATCCTGACCTTAGGTGAAGGCAGTTCTGTAACCACCTGAGCCACCCCGGCGCCCCTTACGGATGATTCTGATGGCGGTGCGGGTGAGTTCAGGGAAGGTCATCGGAGACGATATTTGGCCAAATCTGTTACAGTGCTGCTTGGTTCTGGACATAACGATGAAGGGGGTGAAGATGGTGGTGAGTTGGAGGAAGAAGTAGACGTGACTAATGGGGCTCTGATGCGCTCCGACCTTGTACAGTTTTCTCCAGGCCCTGGGAGCAAGTTGCAGTCTTCCCACCTCTTGTGTTCAGTTGCTTTTTTTTTTTTTTGAGGTCCTTTCTCCTTTATACCATGGTTTTCTATTTGTTTTGGGGGGACATACCTTGAACAGAATAAAGTGGGAAAAGAATCTCTATCCTTTTTTGTTTCAAATTCATTTTTTTCCTAATACCTTTTAGAAGAGGCCAAAACGAAAGGAAATATGGTGCTTATACACTGAGACATTGTATTCTACATTTGTTTCAGGTTTAATTCATTGAACAGGACTAATGTCATACTGCAGCATTTGGTAAGTTTGCATTTTGTTTTGTTGGCATTGTTAGATTGTGATGTGTAATGTAAAATGTCATTTTTAGGGAAGTAGAGGAATATTGGCAGATTTTGTTGTCCTTCATGCACCATGGTTCCCAATTTTTTTTTTTTAAGGATTTTATTTATTTATTTGACAGAGATCACAAGTAGGCAAGAGAGGCAGGCAGAGAGAGAGGAGGAAGCAGGCTCTCCGAGGAGCAGAGAGCCCGATGTGGGGCTCGATCCCAGGACCCTGGGATCATGACCTGAGTCGAAAGCAGAGGCTTTAACCCACTGAGCCACCCAGGCGCCTCCCGTGGTTCCCAATTTTATAGTGTCAAGGCTTGACACATAACTAGGAGATGGCATAAGGTTATGCATAAGAGCATGGACCTTGAAGTCAGAATGCTTGGGTTTAAATAGTGGGTCCACTAAATCTTTGGTAGATTACCTCATCTCTCTCAACTTCTTTTTAGACATTGTAAGGTGGGGATAATAATATCTATCTTAGAGTGTTTATGAATAATAAATACTTCATTTAAAAATCTAGTGCTGGGCGTGTAATCACTTCATACCGCTACAGCTACAACTGTACTTGGAATCGTCATCTGGAGCTTAGATGCCTTTGGTGCCCTTTCAGAGATACTTTTAGTTCACCATTTTATGAGGAAGAAATAATTTTTATTCATTTTTGTTTCTCTGTGCTATGGACTGATCTTTGTACCACCCCAGAATTCCTATGTTGAAATCTCATGCCCAATGTGATGGTATTCGGAGGTGGGGCCTTTAGGAGATGATTAGGTCAGGAGGGTGCTGTTCTCATGAATGGGGTCAGTGACTCTGTAAGAGACACCCTAGAGAGCTTCCTCACATAAAAATAAGTCACTCTGCCGTAGCACTTACTGGGGGTCACGTCCTCCTCCAAGCACTTGGTGGGTACTGTTCAGTTGCTTCTCTTCGTGCTCTTGTAGGGTCCGTACTACAGATCTTTTCTCTGCAATTCTGAGACCTCAGAATCAAAGGTTTGTGGTTAGTTTGTGATAAGTGCATTTTGTGACAAAAATCTGACTAGAACGTACTTGAAGCTCTTTTTTCTTTATTCTAACAAGTGCAGACGTTCATAGTTTGATGCAGAAGCGTTAAAGCATTTACCGCAGTGTGCTGAGCAGGTTCCACTTGGGATTTTTTATTTTCTTTAATACACATTCTGTTACCTTTCCAAAATCTAGAAAATTTTCTGGATTTCAAAACACATCCGGACCCAAGGGTTTTTGGTTAAGGGATTATGGCCTTATCCCTATTTAATGGGTTAGAAATGGAGGGACGGAGAGGCTGCGCAATATGCCTCCGTGTCATACAGCTGGTAAATAAGAGGTGGGATTTGAGTCGAGTCTGGCTCCGTAGACTTTCCTGCTGCGCTCCCTGTGCAGCCGAGGTAGAGTGGGTGTTCGGTACCGATCATGGAATGCGTCTCAGGCCTGAGTGGAGACGAGTGAGTGAAGACTGGAGTCACCCTTCCTACCCTTGATATTTTAGTACATAGGCATAGGAACTGAGGAGTTTCCTGGAAAGAGAACATAAAACAATGCTGCTGATTCATATTTACACGTAAGCCCCCAGGTAGAGTAGAACAATAAGACAGAATCCAGTTCACCTGGACTGTGGTTACCTAAGGCACAAACTGTGGGGAAGGCAGGAGGTAAACTGAACTTTCATCAGGGCCTGAGGGCTGAATTGTCTTGGTCCCAGTGTTGCCTTTTAGATGCCCTTCACAAATAGGCCGTTTCCGACACAGTCCTTCTGTGGCCCTAATGTTTGAGTCTGTAGGACTCCAAAAGTCTGTTTTCTGTTGCACACTATGGTTGTTCTAGGTGGCAAGAATGGTGACATAGGAGAATGGAGGTTACGTTCAGGGCTTTCTGTGTATCTGTTATACGGAGTGCGATGCAGTGATGGGCCTGGAGAGTTTACCCAGGATCGGATGTGGAGAGACTGTGTGGATGTTTTTGAAGTTGATAGGGAGTCATAGACCATTTCTGAATGACAGGGACAAGATTGAAATTGTGTTTTAGCAAAATTGCTCTGATGGCAGTGTGAAGGATAGACTGTCAGGCAGAGGTTCTGGAAATCTGCCAGGAAGGAAAATTGGAATGATCCTGTGTGGCTACGATATGGAAATAGAACAGTATGAATAGATAAGAGAGTCATTTTAGAAATGGATACTCTGGTACTTGGTAACTGCCTCAGATTGTTGGCAGAGAGGGGAGGAGAACAAGTAGGAATCAGGGATAGCACCAACATTTTGAGCTTTGTTGACTGAGAAAGTGGTGATGCCTTAACCTGTTATAAGGAACAGAGGAGGAGAGATAGATTTGTTGGGGACAAATTTGTTGGTAATTTGGTTTTTACCAAATTGATCATGGGGCACATGTCGTTGCTCCTGTAATTCTAGTAGGCAGTTGGAAATAGGAGCATGGGCTTCTGGAGAAGTAAAGATACAGATGAAGGTTTGAGCCAGATGCTTAGAGGTAATAATTGAAGATGTAAAGGAGAAGGTATCACAAAAGGTGAGAGAACAGAGTATTGCCATGTGGAAGAATTTACTGACCCAGTTTGAAGTCAGGAAGGATTGAGTGAAGCTTGAGTAGTCCGCATTTATTAAATGCTGTTTGGTACTAAGAATCTTACTTATATTGTGCTTGGTGTCTTATTTGGGTTACAGTAATTTAAATTCAGTGGCATTCAACATTAGCTGGAAATTGATGAAAATCTCAGGAATGAGAAGGCTATGTGATGGGGATAAAGAGGAAAGTCGGATGTCAAAAGAAATCATGTTCTGCTTAAGGTAGGATATTTTCTTGGGTGTGTCTTTGGCTGCAACCTGGTTTGATGGCAGCGGACGTTACGTATAATGAAAGGTGTAAGATTGGGATTTGGGTATCGACGGTGCAGCTTGCTCTAGGCTTATGTCACAGCAGGACTGCATCACTAGAGTGATGAATTGTTCATTCAGCTTATTAAACATTTTCGGGATGCCTCCTATGTACCAGGTACTGGTTTTTCCTCAGAGGAAAGTTTCATTTCTCACAATGTTTATGAAGGCTCTGAAGTGCTTTCCAAAATGTAGCCTGCAAGGGGCGCCTGGGAGGCTCAGTGGGTTAAGCCTCTCCCTTCGGCTCAGGTCATGATCCCAGGGTCCTGGGATCGAGCCCTGCATCGGGCTCCCTGCTTGGTGTGGAGCCTGCTTCCTCCTCTCTCTCTGCCTGGCTCTTTGCCTACTTGTGATCTCTCTCTCTCTCTCTCTCTCTCAAATAAATAAAATCTCTAACTCCCTCCCACACACACAAAATAAAAAAAAAATGTAGCCTGCCCCAAGAGGTAAATATTCCATAAAAAAAAAGTTTAATCATGTAGGAAAACTGCTCATTGTATTTTAAATGTTTACATTTAATATTTGTGTATTAAATACAAAAAATGTCTTATAGCAATGAAACTTACTTTACATTGGTTTAAGTTTTTTCACACTGATTTGACCATGGGCCATTTTATCCTTCTCATCCTTTTGTACACTTGGGGGAATGTTGCTACTGTGTATTTTGCCAGAGTAGATATTCCAAAGTTGGGTGTATTTTAGGGATTTTATTTTGGCAGACTTCATGCGTTCAGTTCAGCACAGCTGTGTGTTGATGGTGTTCATATATTTTAGCAAGTTTCCTTCATTTCTCTTTTGAATAGATGTAAATATTCATCTATTTGAATATATAGGGTCACTCAGGCCTTACAGGGGTGGAAACAGTTCTGGTGGGGGGGATGAAGTGGGTGAGATGACATCATTTGAAGAAGGTAATTGGGACAGTCAGATTAGGAGTTCTAATGGTTAGAGCGTCTGTTCTAGAATGAGAGAAACCTGGGTTTGAATCTTGGTCCTGCCCTGGAACTGTGTGATTCCAGGTAAGTGGTCTAACTTCTCTGGGCCTTAGTTTCTTTATCTGTGGAAAGGAGTTCCTGGTATATAATTCATTAGGGGGGGGGTTTGAGGATTACGTGAAGAATTTAGTCAAGTGTTTAGCATAGTGTCCACGGAAAACTTTTAAAAAGCAAATTAAGAATAAGGAACAGGTTTTGCTGATTGGCTAAGAAAATATTTGAAAATAAAAGTAAATGTGGGGGTGCGTGGGTGGCTCAGAGGGTTAAGCATCTGCCTTTGGCTCAGGTCATGATCTCAGGGGATCATGCCCCGCATTGGGCTCTCTGCTCAGCAGGGAGCCTGCTTTCCCCCTTTCTCTGCCTGCCTCTCTGCCTACTTGTGATATCTCTCTCTCTCTGCCAAATAAATGAATAAAATCTTAAAAAACAAAAAAGTGAATGTGAACCTGTTGTCTTTCCTGGATGAACAATGAAGATTTAAGAAAGTTCTAATTCCCACCTTAAATTACTTTGCCTTCTTTAAGATAGCTCTGGCTAGAAGCATTTCTTCTTTCCCTTCTGTGTTCTCCTCTACCCTTCTGTCGCTCCCTTCTCCCCGTCCCCCCAACTTTGAGTTGTACGAGAATTTCATTTCTGACTCTAGTCTCTGTAATATTTCCTAATATGATAAATTTTTATTCAGAGAAACCTTTTCTAGGTTTTAGTTAAAAACTTGCGATACTTTTGGAAAAGGGATTTATTTTTTTCTACAGAATTAACATAAATTATGCTAATACTGGAAAGTTCATCTTTTTTCTTCTACCCTTTTGCTTCAATAATTTTGTTTAGTGCGCTAATATTTGTTTTTAGGTTTTGAGAAGGGCCATGAATCTTTCCAGGTAGGAAAAAAAATCCTTTATTCATCTATTCATTTCCGTCATTCTAGTAGCATTAACAGGAGATTCTGGAATATTCTTTCCCCAAAGTCTGACCCTCTATAAAAGTCCTGCAAAAACACTTGGCTTAAATTCTTGGACGTCCATGCTTAAAAATACTGTGCATCCCTGTGATAGCAGGAGTCGAAGATCACTCAGTGTTTATCAGGAGGGTTCTGACTCAGTTGGTGTGTGAGCATGCACAGCTGTTAAAAATAGGTAGCGTGCATGTGCATTCAGCAAAGTCCTGAGAAATTCTGTAGGTTAAATGGCCTGTTTTCAACATTGTTGATTGTAAGAAAAGAGATTGTAAGAAAGACAAAAGATTGTAAGAAAAAGAGAGGGTTGAAGGGAGAGCTTGTAGATTAAAAGACTCGAAAAACAGGGGTGCCTAGGTGGCTCGGTCGGTTAAGTGTTTGACTCTTGGCTTGTGTCTCAGGGTTGTTGAGCTCAAGCCCTGCATTTGGCTCAGTGCTGGGTGTGACGCCTGCTTAAGATCCGCTCTCTCCCTCACCCCTCCTCCCATCTCTCTCACTTAAGGGAAAAAAAAAAGTTTAAAAATATATCTATTTAAAAAAAAAGATGATGTGTTTTTGCATGTACACTTAGTGTTTACTATAAAAACTAGAATAGTTATATTTTTAGAGAAAGGGAGAGGGCTGGGATTGGGATGGGTAGGGTCGAGGGCCAAGGGCTTTTGGGGCTGGCTGGACAACATTGGGTTTGAGATTTAATTTTTTACCCCGCTTACAAACTAAGAGTTAGCCTTTCACTATTTTATGGATATTGGCAGAAGACGTGGAGCTCTTGAGTTAGAGCCCAAGGGTTCTGTTCTTGGCGGCACATGGAGCGGCATTGAGCGTCATGTTTGTGTCGGTTTCTCTTGCTCCCCAAGTTCCACAGGGGTGGCACGGAAGGCCCAGATGAACGCTGACATATGCAGTGGGTTGCGGTATAGGACAGCAACTGCTGAATATGGGGAACTGCCGGTTTCTAGCAAGAACCTGCTCTCCTGCCCCCCAGGGAGACATCACCTTTCTTTTTTTTTTCTTTTTTAAAGTTACTTGCAGCAAATACAACCCTGAAAATGACCGAGGCAAAGAGCGCGGTCAGGCCCTTGGGTTCATGACATATATAGCATTAAAGTACAGGGAGACCTCAGGGCCCAGGGCAGGCAGCTGATTCTGACAGCCAGGTTAGAATGAGTCATTGCAGACGTACGTAGTAAAAGGAGGCCAGACTGGAGTAGGGATTACTGGACTAGTCCAGTATGACTGTTGTCCTTACATAAAGGGAAGATTTGGAGATCTGTGTACCGGAAGGAGGCCAGGTGAAGAGTGGAATTAGGCTGCTGCAAGGCAAGCATCTGTCAGAAGCCGGGACCGCAGCCTGGAACAGATCCTGCCCCCAGCCATCTTGAGAGGAGTGTGGTCCTCTGATACCCTCATCTCAGGCTTGTAGCCTCCAGACGGTGAGACAGTAGCTCTCTCTTGTTGAAGCCATTTAGTTTGTGGTACTTTGTTACAACAGCCCTAGCAAATGAATACAGCCCCCATGCCATGTTTGTCAAAATTAAGAACATTGGTATATTACTGTTAACCCGAAACTTTATTTGGATTTCACCATTTTTTCCCTTAACTTTCTGTTCCAGGATCCAAGCCAGAATACCATATTGCATTTCTTTGTCATGTCTCCTTAGTTTTCTGTAGTCTGTGACAGTTTCTGAGTCTTACTTTTTATGACCTTGAATGTTTGTGGGGGGGGAGTATTAGCCTATAGAACATGCCCTAATCTGGGCTGTGTCTGGTGTTCTTGTTTGTTTTTAATCATCAGACTGACTGCAGTTAAAAGCTTTTTTTTTTTTTTTTTGGAGAGAATATCACAAAGGAAAAGCCCTTCTCATCACGTCGTGACAGGGTATCTGTGGGTTTTGGTGGCTGCGTCTGGGATGAGTGACAGTCACATAACACAGCTGGTGATGCTGACCTTTATTACTCGGTTAAAGTTGTGTTTGTTGGGTTTCTCCTCTCTAAAGTTATTTTCCCCTTTCCACCTTCTGTTCTTTGGAAGCAAGTTCAGCCCGCACTCAGAGGGTGAGGGGAGTAAGCTTTGCCTACTGGGAGGGGGATTTTTACATATATTATTTAGAAATCTTCTGTACGGAAGATCATTCTCCATTTATTTATTTATTTATTCAGTTATTTGTATCAGACTGGAGTCATTGATTTTTATTTTATTCTTTGGGTTATACTCCAGTATCACATTATGTTGTGTTGTTACTGAGATTCTTCTAGCTTTGGCCATTAGGAATTCCTTCATTTTGGCTCTTGTGTCCTTTTGATATGATCCTGTCCTTTTAATAGGTATGTATTTTTAACACCTCCTTACTTTTTGATACCAGAAGGTATGCTCTGGGCTCCTCATGTTTTCCTTATCAGGAGTCAGCCATTTCTTCAAGGAGCCCTGGTTGTCTTTAGTGGAATCAAGATCTGCACCTTGGGAGTGCTCTTTGATACTGGGGGATGATGGCTGTCTCCGGGGGACAGAGCAAGGGTGATGTGTGTGTGTGTAGAGCAGAGTATATGACCACGGCATACTAACCCGACTATCTGTACCTATCTGGGGTCGTCTCCCTATTCCGTGTGTCTGTCTTAGCTAAGCATGAGTTCCTACTGATAGATCCCCAGTGCCACAGGGTGGGGCTCATCATAGCTTCCCTTCTTGCTTACCTGTAACTTTTCTCTGTTGCTCGTTTCCCTTACCAGAGCACAGTACTGATGTACAGTTAGTTCCTTTTGTATTCAGATGACTGTTTTCCAGAGTTCCATGGGGCAGCTCCCCTGCAGCTACCCCCAGGATTACTCAGTGAGGTTATGTCATACGTGTGTAATTCAGTTAGATTTGTCCTAGTCTGCATTCCGTGTTGGAGTCCCATGGCATCTTAGCCGTCTTCAATGTATACAGACTATACCAAAGAAAAAGGTACCCACATCCATGTGTGGGGGTTTTGACAGATGCCTAAACCCTGCATCTACCATCCCAAGACGATATAAGTGGTCTTTCACCCTAAAACCGCCCCTGGCCTTACCTGCCCCCAGCCACTGATCTGTGTTGTCCCTCTAAAGTTTTGTCCTTTGTAGAATGTCTTAGGAATAGAATCGTACACTATATGGGCTTTGGGGTTTGGATCCTTTCACTTGACAAAATGCGTTTTGTCAAAATTTGTCAAAATGTTATGTGAATTGATAAAATTGATCCTTTTTATCACTGAATGGTATACCATTTTGGGATAAATTGTGCATTTCTGTGTTGAAGAGCATTTTGTTTACTTCCAGTTTTTATCAGTTATGCTACCAAACATTTTTGTACAGGTTTTTGTGTGAACATAACTTTTTAATTCACTTGGGTAAATACATGTGGTGAAACAGCAGGGTTGTATGGTAAGTCTATGTGTAACTTTATAAAAATTTGCCAAATTGTCTCCCAAAGTGGTCGTACGATTTTA
>PISX010025682.1:0-25774 GCA_004024625.1 Mellivora capensis | reverse complement strand
CAAACTCTCTCTCTTTGCAGATGACATGATACTTTATATGGAAAACCCAAAAGACTCCACCCCCAAACTACTAGAACTCATACAGCAATTCAGTAACGTGGCAGGATACAAAGTCAATGTACAGAAATCAGTGGCGTTCTTATACACTAACAATGAAAATACAGAAAGGGAAATTAGAGAATCGATTCCATTTACTATACCACCAAGAACCATAAGATACCTGGGAATAAACCTAACCAAAGAGGTAAAGGATCTGTACTCAAGGAACTACAGAACACTCATGAAAGAAATTGAAGACATAAAAAGATGGAAGACCATTCCATGCTCTTGGATCGGAAGAATAAACATTGTTAAAATGTCTATACTACCTAGAGCAATCTATACTTTTAATGCCATTCCCATCAAAATTCCGCCGGTATTTTTCAAAGAGCTGGAGCAAATAATCCTAAAATTTGTCTGGAATCAGAAGAGACCCCGAATTGCTAAGGAAATGTTGAAAAACAAAAATAAAACTGGTGGCATCTCATTACCTGACTTCAAGCTTTACTTCAAAGCTGTGATCACCAAGACAGCATGGTACTGGCATCAAAACAGACACATAGACCAATGGAACAGAGTAGAGAGCCCAGATATGGACCCTCAACTCTATGGCCAAATAATCTTTGACAAAGCAGGAAAAAATATACAGTGGAAAAAAGACAGTCTCTTCAATAAATGGTGCTGGGAAAATTGGACAGCTATATGTAGAAGAACGAAACTCGACCATTCTCTTACACCGTACACAAAGATAAACTCGAAATGGATAAAGGACCTCAATGTGAAAAAGGAATATGTTTAAATTGGATTAAGTTGCACTAAAAGCAGTGTTCTCAATTTCCATGAAACTACCATAAACAGAGTTAAAAGGGGCAGCCACTCGGAACACTGTGTTTGTACTGTTTCAAAAAGTGTTACTATTTGCTTCCAGAATATTAGTCCATGTTTGGCTTTGACACACAACAAAAGGATACATGGCATCTCCATTTTCAAATCCCTTACCATCAGGGTTTAAGAGAGTGGGTCGTAGAAAACTGAGTCTGGGACCCAGGTCTTAGCTTGAGTCTCATCCTTTAATCATTTAGTATAAAAACGAGGTTCATTTGATTTTCTACTCATCTATATTCTAAGCATTTAGTGAAATTAAATTTAGAAACAACAGTATTATAAGTATTTGCAAAAACCAAGAGTTGTAGTTTCTAGGTAGCAATTTACTTAAAAAATTCTTCAGCATGAGCAGTGCGAAATGTGTAAGTGAACTCTATCATACATGCTAGAGATATGTAGTTAGCATTTGAAGTATTCTCATTAGGAATCCACTTCCCAAATGGCTGTTCAATCATTTCAATGATCTTTAGCAAAATTTACACCCGAAGGTTCATTAAATTGCATAAAGCATGTTAGCAATGATTTTCCACTTATGAAATGAGTCATAGTCTAGTAAGTGTTTAGTTATAAACACTGGCTCCATCATCTTTGCAGGAAGATGTTGCTAAGGATCTGTTAGACCAAGCACTGCTCAAGGCCTAAAGCCTTACATGACCTTTGTCCTCCTTCTTCACAGATCTGAGGCTGCATTACCTGGTTTGGTTATCAGGGTACTGTTGTGTCTACCTAAAAATGAAACTTGTATCAAGTTTCTTTCCAACTTTCCTTTCGTACTGTGGGTCTTGAGAAAAGAAAGGGAGAATTCTCTGGTGTGATAGGAAGAAAATGTTTAGCTCATGGCTAATAAGTGCTGTTATGTTTAGGAGAATTTGGGCTAGGATTCACTTTCATACCACCTGGTTGCAAGATTACCAGGGAGGAGACCTATGGCCTTTACCTTCCTCTTCTAATTGCCTGAGAACACTGAAATTTACTAAAAGACTGGATCTTTGATGAAAAGTTACATTGACTTAGGTCAATTTCTAATCCATTTAAAAAATTTGAAAGTCATGCTGCAAATTTTAAAATAGGAAAAAAAACCTAACTGTAGTACTATAATTCTAACACAATTATTCATAACATTTTGAGAGATTTCATTCTTTTTTATGTGCATATTTAAAATTTATATGTACAATTTTATATCCCAATTTTTAATTTAGGTCAGGGGTCATGAACTGAAATGTCTCCAAGGGTCAGCTGGGTGGGGACTGTGGATCAAAGGGGTTTCTGTGTTCCTTATCTAAAGAGAACAGTTGGGGGCCTGGGTGGCTCAGTGGGTTAAAGCCTCTGCCTTCACTTCAGGTCATGATCCCAGGGTCCTGGGATTGAACCCCATCAGGCTCTCTGCTCAGCAGGGATCCTGCTTCCTTCTCTCTCTCTGTCTGCTTCTCTGCCTACTTGTGATCTCTGTCTGTCAAATAAATAAACAAAATCTTTAAAAAAGATAAAAAATAAAGGGAACAGTTACTACTCAGCTCTGAAAGATTGTTGGAATGCAAATGGACTGTTTTGCCAGTTACCTGATTTTTTTTTGAGACGAGCCAAGCAAACATGATTTTTATGTAGATTTTATCAGTTTTAAAATGTTGGTTACTACATTAAATTTTTAAAAACATTATGGAAGCCAAAGATACATACATTAGCTGACCGTTTACCACATTTCACAGGGCATAAACATTTTTCTGTTACTAAGTAGCCTCTGAGAGCACCATTTTTACAAGCCACCTAATGGTACATTGCATAGATGTAACACATTTTATCATCTTTCATCTATTTTTGGACATTTCAAGGTTGTTTCCACTTTTTCTCTGCAATGAACATCTTCATGCATATTGCTTTGTTCTGTGTTGTTTGTGGAATTACAGAATCAAAGGGAATGATTGTTTAAATCACTCCTTATATACCACATCAAACATCTTCCAAAAGATATCAGTTTATGCTCTTTCTAGCAGTGGTGTCTGAAAATATAATTCCACTGTATCTTTGTTATGATTGGAATACACACCGGGTGGGGGCGGGGGGGGGGACTGGCAAAGAAGAAAAAGTTACCTTGTTGATTTATTTTGCATCTCTGCTTATTAGTTAGGGTGAAAACTAGTCCATAGGCTTGTTTACCTCTTTTCTTTCTTTTGTGACTTGTCTGTTTCCTTGGTCCTTTGCCTATGGGGAGAACTCCTACAATGAAGTCTTAACAATGTTGTGCTCGCTTCCGCAGCACATATACTGAAGTCTTAACAATGTCAATCTATGCAGCAGCCAGGTATAAATAAACATCAACACCTGCTTCATGTTTAAAACATCTGTTTCATGGGGCTTTTCTTGTTTCCAGTAGTTGTCAGCTTTCATCCTTGGGTCTCTTATTGTCTCACGTGGTGATATCCAAAACAGAGGCAAAGATGATCCCGGCTGTGGCTCCTTAATTCATTTTGTGGGATCTAATTCTCCAGGAGTAAAACCGCTAGCTTATTATATTTTACGTTTTTTTAAAAAATATTTTATGCTTAGATACTGAATGATCTGTTATGAATTGTTTTGAGTTTGCAAATACACATCTTCATACTGTGATATTAGGCATAAGACTAATTCCTGGCTCTAAGATCCCAGACTCAAAATTCCGGAGCTCAGAGGGAACTGACAAGTCATTTATTCCAAACTGCTCATTTTGCTAAAGCAGAAATTGACTTCAGGTTACTTGTCCAAAGTCACACCGGCTAGCAGGTAACTGCCATGTGGTTTACTACTACCTGGGTCTCTGATCTTTTGATTCATTTGCTTCCTTTCTGCCATGCTGTCTTCCTCTAGAGCTACATGCAAACTACATTTTGCAATATAATTTGATTCTGATACAGCTGAATCCCGCTAATGAATTGCTGCGTTTCTGTATATCACGTCAGAAATCCATTATGGAAAATAATTATTTGTCTCAGTGAAGCCTGATGAAACATTTTCATAGAGCCATGGAAAACCTTCACAAATACTGGTTTTGTTACTCTTCCAAAAGATACGGTGGCAACAGTGGGAGCCAAGAAGAAGAATTAAATCATCAAATTTTCACTTTTTTCATCACAGAAGTACAAAAATGCAGCCCGGATACTTTTTTAGAGGTAAAAATTAGCATCGTTGCTCCAGAGGGTGTTTTGCCCCAGGTGTGTGTGAAGACGTTTGAGGGATTAGTGCGTGAAGGACGGACTGGGCTCAGCTGTGAGTAATGCAGAACCCGACCCAGGGGGGGCTGCTTTGTCTTACAGAGCAGGAAGTCTGGGAGTGGAGGGTCCGCACCACACCTGTGTCACCCGCGACTTGCCTCCGGCTCCTCCTTCTCACCTTGTGACTTTAATCCTCCTGGCGGAAAGGGGGCGACTTCTTCCAGCGTGGCTTCCGGTTCCGGTTCAGGCCGGAAGGACAAAGGGCCTGGGAGCTGTGCCTGCACTTGAAGAGAGTTCCCTCGTAAAATAGAATTGGCCGGGACCCAGTCACTGGGCCAGCCGCGAAACAAAGGGATTCTGAGAAGGTGAATAGTTTTAACTGAGCACAATACCACTTTGCACAAAACCAGAAATCCTGTGAGTAAGCAAGAAGGGAATGTGGCTACTGGGTGTGCGGTCCGCAGTAGCTGCCTCAGGGGAGCTAGGCCCTCTCCTTTGTTTATACTCTGCAAGTAGCCCGCGCCTTCTCGCCATCCTTTCATTCTTTCAGAGGGAAGTGCTCTTCTAAAAATGGAAATATATTCATGTCCCCTCCAGCTTAGCTATATATATATATATACACACACACACACACATATATATATATATATATATATATATATATATGTTTTTTTTCCAGATTTTATTTATTTGTGTGTTAGAGAAAAAGAGAGACAATGCGGGGGTAAGGGGCAGAGGGAGAAGAAGAAGCAGACTCTCTGCTGAGCAGGGAGCCGTACACAGCACTCCATCCCAGTGCAGGTGCTTAATCAACTGAGCCACCCAGGTGTCCAAAGCAAAAAAAAAAAAATTTTAATTAAAAGTTCAATTAAAAAAATTTTTTTTAATTTAAAAAAATTTAAAAAAAATTTTTAAATTTATTTATTTGTCAGAGAGAGGGAGAGAGAGAGAGCGAGAACAGGCAGACAGGGTGGCAGGCAGAGGCAGAGGGAGAAGCAGGCTCCCTGCCGAGCAAGGAGCGGGATGTGGGACTCGATCCCAGGACGCTGAGATCATGACCTGAGCCGAAGGCAGTGGCTTAACCAACTAGCCACCCGGGCGTCCCTAAATTAAAAATTTTTTTAAAAATATTTTATTTATTTACTTGAGAGAGCGCATGAGCAGGGGGAGCCGTGGCTGGCAGAGGGGGAAGCAGTCTCCCCACTGAGCAGGGAGCCTGATGCGGGGATCGATCCCAGCACCCCAGGATTATGACCCGAGGCGAAGGCAGGCGCTTAATTGACTGAGCCTCCCAGGTGCCCCCCACAAAGCAATATTCTCAAGAAAGAGAATTCCTACACACGCCCGTGAGGTTCTGCAGTTTTGGACCTTGCTTGTCTCTTCAGACTCACTCTGCAAGCTAGGGACGATGGGTGTCCTTAGTGGTGGGAGACACATTCGGCTCCTTCCTACGTCACAACCTTGGTGCATGTTCTCTCGGTAACAGTCTCTGGTTACCTGCACTCCATCTCCCTCTTAGCTGGTTACTGCTCTTACCTCCTCTTCGTTCTGTGGATCTTTATGTGTCAGTTCAACAGACATTCATCGACAAAGCCTTCCCCAACCCCGCAGACGAGCTGAGTCCCACCGGAGCGTATGTAATCTTAGAGCATCATGCACTTTTCCTCCATGGTCCTTAACACAGCTGTTGTCTTGACTCTATTCCTGTGATTATTAGATTAATGATCGTCTACTCCGCAGACTGCAAGCTCCATGGAGCAGGCAAGCAGCACATCTGTCTTCGCCCACGACTCCATCCCCAGTACCTACCGGAGTGGCTGGCATATGGAAGATAGCAAGGAAATGGTGGCTGCGAGACGAATGAGGAGAGCCTGTATCCCAAAGCAAGAGAGAGTCAAGAGGCAGGGTTTAACTCAAGAACAGAGCATCAGGGATGGAGGACTGGCATTCTGAGTCTAGCTTCATTTGCTACCGACGTTTTCCTTCTCCATGATCATTGTGTGCTTACCTCTGACTTGTAAGATGAGGAGACACAAAAAGAAACAAAAACAATGAAACAAGCTATTTCCTGTGCCTGTCCTTTCCCTGGACTCTGGAAAATGCTAGAAGTTTGGCACCGGTGGCATTGACAGCAGCCCAAGAATGAACCATCCGTGCAACTCTGATGCTTCCAACAGCAAAGTCACGGTCCGCTTCAGGTGTGGGCTGGTGCATCTTGACCATAAACATTGGTGACACGGTAGCTGGCCAAGGGGACAGGTTATCTTAGTGATTAAAAGCAGAGCTTTTTGCATTTGGACTTCAGCTTTGTCACTAACAAGGCAGATGGCCTTGGGTAAGTTGCTTAATGGCTTTGATCTTTAGTTTTCTCTGTAGCGAAATGGGCAGAATGCTTGGTATGAAATTTAAATGAGCTAATGGGGGAAACGAGATTCACACAGACAGTACCCACTGGGATCCCACCTGTGGTGGCTCTAGCTGTGGTCCCAGGGGGAATCGGGAACCTCAACATTTGGGGAAGAACGTAAAAGTGGAAGGTGGGATTCCGCCATGAGTAGAGATGAAGGTAGGAAAATCTGGTTTTGAAGGTAGGGAAATCTAGTTTTGTGACTGCTCGTGAAACTTGACGGCGACCTCTCAGCAGATGTGGTCTGAGGAACCGTTTCACACAGGAGAGCAAAAGTATGAAGGATTGAACTTCACTTCTGTCTTTCTTTTCACAGGACAGTCCTCTGGAAGAAGCAGCAGTGTCTCACAAGGCAGTGGCGAGTCCAGGAAGTTACCAGCTCTTCTGAGACTGCTGTGGACCCTGGTCAGTAGTGGGGCTAGGGGCTTAGAGGGGAATGTAGCAAAGTAGTTGAAAGCATGTACTCTGGAGCTGGATTACTGGGCTCCAAACTGAGTTCGGTGGTGTAAAACTGGGGAATTTACCCAGACTTTGGGTTCCTTACCTATAAAATGGGAGAAATAAAGCTATCTAATACATAGTGATTTTTGTAAAAATTGAATAGTTAACTCATATAAGGCAATGGTTCTCAATGGGGAAGGGGGTAGTTTTGTCCCCCAGAGGACATCTGGCCGTGTCTGGAGATATTTTTTGGTTGTCATAACTGTGGGGAGGGGCTGTTGGCATCCAGTACCGGTAGAGGCCAGTGGTGCTGCTAACATCCTAGAGTGCTCAGGACAGATCCCTCCCTCCTCCGTCAAAGAATGGTCCAAAATGTCAGCGCCAAGGTTGAGAAATCCGAAAATGAGGTAGAGAGAAGAAATCCTGTCTGTAGAAATTGTTCAGTGTCAACTCTCATGAACACACTTTCAGTAGGGATGACAATGCCATTTTTCATATGGAGCTTACCAAGTGCTCACGCCTCTCTGGACCAGGTAAAGGGGACTAAGAGGAGATTTTCTTATTTTATGTTCTGATAAAACCATACGGATGACATTTTAGTTATAAGCTATGGCTATCAGTTTCCTTTCTGGAAGACGATTTTAGTTTCGTAATCAAGAGAACTAAGTGGCTTCCAGCCATCAAAATGCTGATCTTTTTGTTTGGATAGCTTGGAAGATACCTGATGATGCCCTCTTAGAGAATGAAGACATGAATTGAAAGGGTAATTATCGAGAAAGCTCTGTGGTACAGTTTTAGGAATATGTCACAGGCATGCCTGAAATGTAGGACTGTTAGGAGGCTCTTGCCCATAGAAAACTGACTTTGAGACACTGACCATTGACTCTTTCCCGTAACCTTCAGAGTTTTGCCTGCATGATCACAAGTTAATTACACCTATGGGAAAACAGGTGGGCAGTCCTGGAGAGAGGAGCAGAAGGGCAGAAAACTCCCAGAAGAAAGGCAAGCAGTTTTTCAATGGATCTGAGGGTGTCCTTATCCAAGAATGTGGCCTTTAGCAAGAAAATGGCCATTAGCACGGGGGTGGGGGGAGGGTGGGGGCAGTGTCAGGGATGTAGAAAGAAGGGAAAGCTTGCCTTTCCTCGAAGTGCTGTGCAGCCTTGTTGTTTGCTGTAGCTTTCTGTGTTGAGTAAATTATACTTTTCCCTCTTATTAAATTACTTTGTATCTTTCACTCAGGTCTGCAGGTGTTTTCCTGTTGACAGTCACCCTAAGAAGACAGATCTAAGTTTAAAGAGCCTATTAAAGGGCCTGTATTGGGAGGAAGTACGGCTCTGCAGAGAAGCCTAGGAAGCTGGGATCCGGTGGGGCTGAGGTAATGGGATGTGAGAGGAGTGGAAGAGGGGGAGGGAGTGGGGACGGGGGAGAGAAAGGGTGGAGTTGTAGAAGGTCAAGTGACTGGGGATCCAGTTTTTCCACCCACTCCTGCTTTAAATGGCTCAGCGATAGCTCACCTATTGTATTATTTATTTATTTAAACTTTTTTCTTTCTTTTTTTTTTTTTTAGGGAGAAAGTGTGAGTGTGTGTGCGCGCGCGCGCGTGTGCTCTCTAATGGGGCAGAGGGAGGAGCAGGGGAAGAAGGAGAGAAAGAATCTTAAGCAGGTTCCACATTCAGCAGGAGCCCCAAGAGGGGTTCAGTCTCATGACCCTGAGATCAAGAACTGAAATCAAAAGTGAGACACTTAATAGACTAAACCACCGAGGCGCCCCTTTCAATTATTTTATCTGAATTAATCTATGTTTTATGACATCATTATCTCAAATACTTCACTTCTACTAAGGAGTTCCACTGCTAGTTAGGAAAAAAAAAATGTAAAAAAAAATGTTGACAATCTCTGGAGTATATAGATAAAAGAGAGCCCCTTCTTTATAGAATGTTATAGGTCAAATGGTTTCCCCCAGAATTCTTTCTTCATCGAGGAGTTCAGGATCTCAGGATAAAGTTAATGCAAAACCAGGATTATTTCCCAAAGTTAGCAAGCGATGTTGAGTTTACTCCAGCAGAAGGCTGTTACAACAATCAGCCAGGGTTCTTGTCCTCCAGGGACTCTCAAGGCTTATCACCTGTCTTTGAACTTGGGATAGAGGGGAGGCTGAAGCAGACAGGATGGAACCAACTCCTTAACTCCAGGTGGCTCCACAGCTACGAGATGTTAAGTATTCCTGGAAGTAGGACTACCTGCCCTTTCCCTGGGAACACCTGTCTGAGCAGCAGCATAAACGTTCAGGTGAGCGCACCTTGCTGATCTCAGCGGTTTGGGCTGGTTACATGTAACAGGTGCGCATCACCTTACCACGGGGCTCCTGTCTCTCCCTTCAGGAGCTTTGCAGAAAGGATCTGGTTGAACACTAGATGCCACTGTTGCCTCATTCTGTCATCTGTTAGCCGTTAAAATTTCCAACTTGTGTCAGCAAGGAGACACCATTAAAAAAAAAAAAAAGCCTAAGTAAATACACAAAGTTCTGTTAAATTTCCTCCCATTTAGTGACTGATTTAGAGGGTTTTTTAACAGTAAAGTTCAGAGGTTGTCATTTTCTAGAGAACATTTGATACTGGGCAGGTAATAGATAATGAGGCCTGAATGTTTCTTAAAGGAGAAAGGTCAAGTCACACTGGAGATTTGCAAATAAAATGACTTTTGTACCTGTCGGTTTCCTCCCCCAAAAGACTCAAGTTAACCTGCAAGCCTACTTTCTTCTCTGGCATATCAGAAACGCTTGTTTCTGTGGCCAGTCAGACTGTTCCCACCTTTGGTATTTACTTGAATATTATAATGGGGTATGTGTCTAACGGTTGTCTCTGTTACTCAGGCCAGGTTGTTGGGTGTCACCATAGACTTTTTTTCTTTTTTTAGACTTAATTTTTTAGAGCCATTTTAGGTTCCCAGCGAAAATGAGCAGAAGGTACAGATTTTCCATATAGTCCCTGCCCCCCACACGCGCAGACTCCCCCATTATCAACAGCCCCTGCCAGAGTGGAACAGGTGCTGTGATCAGTGAGGCTCCGGGGACATGTCAGTATCACCCAGCATCCACAGCTTGCACTAGGGTTTCCTCCTGGTGCTGCACATTCTGTGGGGTTTGGACAAATGTATCATGATACACACCAGCCATTACGGTATCACACAGACTATTTTCACTGCCCTAACAATCCTCTGTGCTCCGTCTATACTTCCTTCCCTCCTCCCTGTCCCCTGGCGACCACTGATCTGTCTGTGTCTCTCGAGCTTTATTCTCCATTACCGGCTTTTCAGTTTGTTTGTTTTTTTTTTAAGTTTCCGCTTTAAATAAAATTTTAACACAAAAGTAGAAAGACTAGCAAACTCCAGGAACCCGTCCCATCACTTTAAAAACCACCAAAGTTTACATAATCATCTATTTAATCCCCCTTTCAAGCAGGTTTTGATCACCTCCTTTTTGTAATAGTGGAATTGAGGATCAGAGACACTAAGCAAATGCCGGACTTGACACGGCTAATTGATGATGCAGTCCAATTCAAGCCCAATTCTTTCTAGTTCCAAAACCCGTTCCTATCACCCCTCATTTAGCTTGATTTCTACCAGATATGTGTGCCTATCTGAATAGCTCCATTCTGTCTTCTAAAGAGAGAACAGTTTATCTTTACATTTATTTATAGCTCGGTTTATAACAGCTGTGTATATTGTGAATGTGTGTATATTTAGGCATTTTATTCTCCAAAGAAATGAAAAACTACCAGGATATATTTGTGATCCCTTGAAAGCTATAAACTGGCACACTGGTGGGTGTTGCTCATGTTGCTGACAGTACAAGCTCTTCTCAGCTTGCACTGCCCACGTGGAAATGCCCCTGTGAGAACTTCCCTGGACAACTGACCATTCACAGAGCCCAGAAATTTTGAATGACAGCTGTGCTAGTTCCTAATCTTTATAGTCCATCATCTTTCATCTTCAAAACTATCTACCACACCTTTAAGTCCTTGACCCCTTCTGGAGCAACCCCAGGCAACCCCCCAATCCAACTATGGGAGCTTGATTTCTCTTCACGTAGGATGTGGTCCAGGATGCCCTCTGCCTTTTGTTATTATTATTATTTTAGCAAACAGCACTAAAGCTACACAGGCCCATTAAGACTGGTTTCACACTATGGCATGTTGATGGCTGGTAAAACAGGGTGCCTCTCTCCAAGAGCAGATCACTGAAAATCACAAGTAGCAATAGAGAACCCTAGCTCCATCTGAGTCCTCAAAATTCCCTCATCCTTCCAGAACAAGTATGACCGACCCCGGGGGCAGTTCTCTCTGTCCTCCCATCAGAAGGTGCTCAGAGCATTTATCAGATTGCATTGAAATACGTGTTCCCATGACACCCCCCCTCACCCCACCGAGACAAGGCCTCCTCTTGGGGAGCTCCAAATCCTGACCATCCTCATACTGCTGGTGACCTGAACTTTTCACAGAGCCTGGCCTATGTTTTCCAACACTGACTTCGTGCTAGGATACCTTTGGGGTTGCAAATGTACAGATCTTCAGCCCTCCCTCCATGCCTCCTGAGTCAGAATCAGGACTCAGGTTCAACTTGGTGGAAGGATGAAAAACAGGGACTTGGGCAGTCACAGTTCTCTGAGACATCTGCCCACTACCCTGTTTCCCCAACCCTCCCATTTATTCCTTGACCCTCATTTGATTGAAGTATGGGCAGCTTTTCAAATTGATATCCCCAAACAATTGAGACTCATGACTTAAGAAAAGTAACTCAGAGACTCAAATGTTCAATTTTAGAAAATCATCCAAATTTGGGATGGAGAGCCACACCCAGAAGAAAAAGGCCTCCTTAATTCATATTATCCATACACAAAGCAGAATAAATACATAAGCATCTCTTTGGAATTATTTGTGAGGGAAATACCAATATGTTGAATTCAAACCAGAATAAGTGAGGGGATTAATTGTTCTATACCCCATATTATGAATTTCCATTCCATAAAATGTTGCAGATATTCTTTGTCTTGCATGCTATTGTTATTGTTTGAGTTCACTAAAAATCCTTGTAACATCTTTCGTTGTCTCACTAGGATCTGAGAGTCCTGTTTTCCCCCATGACTGTGAACTTAAGTTTGCAGGAACATAGCATCTTTGCTGGATTCTTCTCTAACCAATTTTAAAATATAGGGATTTCGAGGGGTTTTCATTCACTCTTTCATTAAGATAGATGTTTCTATTAATTATAAGTATATTATAAAAAAACATGAGACCTTGGTCCTAAAGCGCAAGGCAAGAGTAGACAAGTAGGATAATTGCAGATTTTGATAAGGATCATGAAACTGAACCCTGGGGACTCCTCTGTATGGGGCACCAGGGACATTGCTAAAAGGGGACATGTGAGTTGAGACCTAAAGGGTAGCTAACACCTGTCACACAAAAATTTGAAGGAAGGCTGGTCCAGTCAGGCAGCACAGCATGTGCAAAGGCCCAGAAGCAACAAAGAGTTTGGCATAACTGAGGGACAGAAGGGAGGGCAGTCCAACTAGAGCCTCATAAAGAGTGGAATGCTGGGGCAGTTGTGAAGGTGGGTGTTGTGTCCTCCAGTGGGCAATTGCTGAGGGGGTCTGTGCCTGGGAAAGCCACAGACTGATGTCCATTTTAGAACAGTCATTCTTGCAGTTTATAGGAAATGGATTGGAGGATGGCAGGATGAGTTAGGAATGAGGGAGGGGGGCCAATGTGTGGATGGGGCTGAATGGGGGAAGTTGGAGATGTGTTTTGGAGATGTAATGACCAGTAGGTGCTGATGGACTTGAATTGTGGAGGTGTTACCAGAGAAAGAGGTTGATTCACGGCTTTCTAGCTGTGGAAGAGTGTGGTGCCATTTGCTGAGATAAGGAAGACTAGGGGGAGGGGCTGGATCATTTTCAATGGAGTGTCAAGAGTTTTTTTCCCTTAATAATTAGAGAATTTATTTTGTTTCTAAACACACATGTTGTATTTTTTTTTGTAACAGCCTTACTGAGTATAATTAATATCCCATGCAACTCACCTATTTAGAGTATATAATTCAGTGTTTTTTTAATCTACAGTTATGGCACAATCAATTTTAGAATATTTTTATTATCCTAAAAGAAACCCTGTACCTTTCAGCAGTCACTCCCTTATCCTTCTTCACATCTGTCTCTGCTCCCACCCCAAATTCTAGGGAACCACTCCTGTATTTTCTGTCTCTATAAATTTATGTATTCTGGGCATTTTGTGTAAGTAGAATCACATAATATGTAGCCTTCTGCATCTGACTTCTTCATGTAGCATAATGTCTTCAAGGTTTATTCACACTGTAGCATTATCAGTATTTTATTCCTTTTTATTCCATTGTATGACTATACTACATTTTATCTATCCATTCATCAGTAGATGGGCATTTGGGTTGTTTCCATTTTTTTGGCTGCAAGAAATACTGTTGGTACGAACATTTGTGTACAAGTTTTTGTGTGGGTATCCAAGAGTTGTTGGTTTTTTGGGGTCCTGTTTTTTTAAATTTGAAAGATTTGTTATTTTAGAGAGAGTGAGCGAGAATGTGAGCAGGGGGAGGGCTTGAGAGAGAGGGAGAAAGAGAATCCGCAAGCAGACTCCCTGCTGAGCATGGAGCCCAAGGTGGGGCTTGACCCCAGGACCCTGAGATCGTGAATCAAGCTGAAATCAAGAGCAGGACGTTCAACTGATTGAGCTGCCCAGGTGGCCCTGGGTTTTTTGTTACTGTTGTTGTTTTGTTTTTGTTTTTGTGTAGTCACTTTATTTTAGGTCAGTGCCATATATATATATATTTTTTTTTTTATTTATTTTTTTAAAAGATTTAATTTATTTATTTGACAGAGATCACAAGTAGGCAGAGAGGCAGGCAGAGAGAGAGGAAGGGAAGCAGGCTCCCCGCCGAGCAGAGAGCCCGATGCGGGGCTTGATCCCAGGACTCCGAGATCATGACCTGAGCCGAAGGCAGAGGCTTTAACCACTGAGCCACCCAGGCGCCCCGACATGTATTTTTTAAATATGTGAAATTCGCAGTCTTTACAGAACAGTGGAATGGAGGAGCCCAGTTGCTGTCATTGTTCTGTGCTTTCTTCTTACAGCTGACCTTTTGACTTTTGTCATTCAACATAGGAGACTCTAGTCTACCGGAGACCAACCACCCAGACTTCTGAGGTGGTCCCATCAGGTCTCTTTCTGTTCTGTACCCAGGGTGCTGACTCTTTCAGGAGGGAAGTATCTTGCAGCTGGTCAGCTGGAGCTGGCCCATACTGTTATTCTCACAGGTGATTTCCTGGGGGAAGGAGCGCAACCTGACACCTATCCTGAGGGGCAAGCTTTGTGGGGAGGAGGAGCTGCCTCACTGAGGCAGCCCTGGGTTGGAAGCCCAGCAAATTGCTTAAACCTTTTGGCCCTCATCTGTAAAATGGCAATATTCTGTCAAACTGATCTCACTGAGCTGTTGTTAAGGGCAAATAGAACAATACTGAGCACTGTCCTGGTGCAAAGTAGTTTCTCAGTAACTGATTTTATATTTATATTATCAGGCAGCTGCATCTCTGTGGGCTGCTAGTAACATAACAGGAATTTCCTCTCTGGTCAGTCTGGCCATTACCAAGTTGGCTGACTATCCCTTCCTGCATCAGTAATCCAGGGATAATAATACATACGTCAGAGGTTACTAGAAAGATTAAATGAGATAAGAACTGTAAAAGACTTGGCATAAAATATGCTGTCAGCAAAGGACAGCTTTGACTGTCTCTTTGGTAAGCATGTATCTTTTGAGCACCTAGTATGAGCCGCTGTTCTGGTGGGAATCCAGGGGTGAACGGATGGAGTCCCTGCTCTTGCAGAATCTGCATGGTTATCGTCATTGTTATTATTGCACATCTGGTCTGTGTTGCATGTGCAAAGGGGAAAGGAGAAGCAGGAATATCTCAGATGATGCCTAAGGAGGCGATATTGGCCCTATTTCCGCTTCACTGGGAAAAGCAGGCCCCCTTCCTCCTTCCTAGGAGCAGACAAACAAAAACCTCTAAAGAACTCAAGCCGTTACTAGGGGAGCCTACTCACTTCCTCCCTTGTCCTTCCCCACAGTCCTCGTATGGGTCCCCAAGATTCCCACTGCTCAGGCAAGGCTGGCTGCTCACACACCGCAGTATTGAATTCTGCTCTGTGTGTACGGTTTTAAGTCAAATTGCCTGCAAACTTGGAACTTATTATCGATGTTCTCCACTGTTTACTAATGTGGCAGTAGCTGTGATTTGTGCTTTAATATTTTTTTCAAAGCCCATTTACCTTGTAAGTGCAGTTCCAACGTGCTCAGGACGACTCCCAAGGGGCAGAGGCTTGCGGACGCGTGTGCGGGATGGTTCGCCAGGAGATGGCAGCAGAGACACATGATGTCGATCTCCATGATGTCCTGGACCTTGGAGGCAGGGTTTCTCAGACTTGTCCAATTTGTTGTCGCTCCTGTGGTTTTCTCACATAAGCATCACAGATAATCCCACAAATAGGACATTTTAGGGACCGTGTTTGGAAATGTGAGCAAGATCTTTGTGGATAGGGTCTTACATCCTGTACATTAAATTGTTGCTAATGGACCTAGGATAGTACGTGAAAAGGGATTCACAAGCAGAGTGGTGGATGGAAACTGGCTGCAATTTTAATAGGATACTTAAAGCATATTACAGGTTTGTTGACAATGGAGAACGTTATATGGGAAAAAAAAAGACTTGCAAGGAGAGGATAGATGGGAAAGTTGATTTTATTTGATTTCCGGTATTAAGATGCTTGCCCTGTGTTGCCATTCCTTCAAGGGTGATCGGAGCCGAGCCCTACTGCCCTTGCAGGAAAGCACACTGTCTACAGCATCTCCAGGTCCTTTCCAGGGTCCTTGAGAAAATGTCTCTTTATGTCACACGTAACATAATGTGGCCTCTTCCTGGGTACCTTCTGTGGGTATCCTAGACAGTTTGATGGGGAAGGAGGGAATGAGTCTTCAGGCATTTTGAAATCTGCAATTCAGGTATGTTTTCAAGTTTCAGCTCTGCCATACCCCAAAGGAGGTTTCAAAACAGGACAAGAGCACACACTGCTAGGATGAAGGAAAATGGTGCTGAAAGAGGGTACAGTGGAGGACATAGGGTCCTGCTCCAGGCAATGGACAAGTCTCACATGTACACGCATTTGCTCACAGTACCAGCTGCATAATTTGTGGATCCAGGACAGAAAGAAAATGTGGGGTCTCTTGTTCAAAATTATTAGGATTTCAAGATGGCAGCACCAGAGGATCTCAAATCTGGGGACCATTCTGAGGGCGGTGCCTTATACGACTGCATGGATTTCACATTCATGAAGTCCACCGTGTGTGTGTGTGTGTGTGTGTGTGAGAGAGAGAGAGAAAGAGAGAAGCTTTTAAGAAATTCTGTTTTCAGTGCTTAGTCTCTTTAAGACAGGGCTTCTCAACATCAGTGCTGTTGACACACAGACCAGATCATTCTTTGCAGGGGGGCTGCCCAGTGCAGGGTAGGGTGTTTAGCAACATTTGTGTCTATCGGCTAGATGCCAGTAACACCTCCCACCCCCAGCTGTGACAATCAAAAATATTTGGAGACATTGCCAAATGTTTCCTTGTGGGGCAAGATCACCTTGGTTAAGACCAAATGCTTTCTGGTAAGGTTTTACAACACTTCCAAAGATAGCCTAATGACTTATATTTCTTCTTATTTCTTTCTTTTCCCTATCCAGGCATGAAGGAAAATATGAAATGCTCTTTTAGGCCTGTCCTCAAGGGGTGCAGAATAGCAAATATCCGGGCCAGGCTCCTCTGGCTTTGGAGGCTCTTACCGGGATCAGGGGCACCATGGTTCTACGCATGCGTAATTGGTCCTGGTTGCTTTGGGTGGATATACATTTCACAGAGCGTCTGTTCTCTGAGCCCTGAAAATGTATCCTTTAATCTCTGACTCAGAAAACCCCTTGACTCTGGGAGGAGACACCAAAGGCCTTCTCATGACAGGCAGGGAGAGGGCTGTTTGGATTGCTAATTTGTTTTCACTCTTTAGTCTGTTTTTCCTTCATACTGATGTTCCTCTTTAGACCTTGAGTATGAATAATTCTGCATCGCCTGAGGGAAGAAGCAGGAGGCCCGCTTGTAGAGTTGTTTGTACTGTAATGAAATAGAAAGTTTAAAAGCCCAGTGAAGCTTGAACAGTTGGAAAAGGAGAGAGGTCTAGAATGTACTTTAAAAATCACTCATAAAACATGGCAAACTCTGAGAGCCTCTTGGAGGTCAGGGAGATTGCCCACTCACTTCAGAAAGGAACCCACAAGCAGAATTGCACCCAACCCCCGCAAATGTCGGGTCTCAATGCAGTGTCCCAACCACCTAAATGTTCTTCGAGATACTGTTATTAGTCCTGTATTTTGGGAATTGTCATTTTTGAAAGCCAAGCTAAGTATTTGCATTTTCTGGATTGTGAATAGTAACTTGATAACTAGCCATCTGAAAGATTTGATCTCTACTATTTAGTTTTTGGGTAGGTTCTGGTGCGGAAGTGGTTGGGTTCAATCAAATTTAATGCAAAGAAGTCAAGGACCCTAGGCCCAAGTACTCTACTGAGCCTTTAGTTGTGTTAATTGGACACAGACTGGACATCTTCGTGATAGTTATGCTGACAACGTAGTTTATTAAATGTTGTATGGCTACATGATATTATAACTACACACTTATGTGGAGGTGAGTCTTCAAAACTGTGAGCTCTTTGAGGTCTATAAATCTCCAGCTAATAGAATAATACCTATTATATAGCAAATGCTCGATTAATGTCAGGGACTGGCTGAGAGCCATGATAGAAACTTGACAAACGAGATTAGATCAGTAGAAACCCTCTTCACTCATGGAAAGACAAATTATCAACATGCCTTTTTAATAGGCAAAGAAAAGAAGCATAGGGTGGTAGAATGGAGTTTCAAGCCCTTCCTTCCTGCCCTCTTTCTTGGAGGGGATCTTTGACAACTGGAATTAGTACAGTACACTAGAGTTCTGCTCTGATGTGTCATCAGTACTAGCCACAGACAAGTTTGTTTTTTCTGTAGCTGGTATATACTGAGGAAATGGAAGAATCAGAATATTTATCCTCCTCTCTTCAGATGAGACTGGCTAGCTGAAAGCCTGTCATGGGGATAAATGACTAAAAAGACAGAGAAGACTCTAAGGGTGGGGGGTGGGAAGAGAACAAAGATGGAAACCGGAGAGGAGGAGCTTCTTGAGGCCCACCTGAGGGGAACTCCATGGATTCCTCAATGAGAGAAGTAAAGAACAATTTTGTACTGTTCACTGAATTCCTTTTTAAGTAAAATAAAACCATGAATCTCAGACATAAAGTTAACGTGTTAGTGATGTTACTGAAGTCATCAGTTAAATTGGGAACCAGTAAGATGTTACATGCTGCTCAGAGGAGAATTCAAAGAACCAGAATAATGCAGCATTAAACCTCCAGACTGATGCAAAACTGGGCTCATTCCACAGCAGGGGAGGGAAATCGATGGTATTTTCAGGGAACAAAATTCATTTGCATGTCTATCGACACGAATCATTTTCATTACTGTCAGTTATGTACAATTTACAGAGTTGTAAAATAGCTCAAGGTCGATAAGAGACTCAGAGGTCTCATAGAGTCAAAGAACTCAAAAGATTATACTTAGACAATGCCTAGCTTTCCACTGAGGACAACCTATAATCCTTTGGTCCATGTTAGTCTTTGACAATTTTTTCCCTATGTGTATTTATTTTTAATTGCTTAATAGTAGCATTTTCTTTTGGGAAACACTCTGTGCTTTCAGGAAAAGCACCTGATCTCTAACTTCCTCTTCAAACAGCTTCAACAAGCTATGATGAAATGTGTGTGGGTAGCATTTAGGATGCGTACGGCAGGCTGAGAAGGACAGTTGCTTAACCACAGAGCATACGCCCACATGCCTCCTCAGAGAAAGCAGTTACCACCAAGCTCAAGACCAAGTGTTATCAATCTAAGTGTCCTCTTACTTAGTCTCCGCCCTACCTTGAGCTACATCCTGTGGGCGCATGAAAGCCTTGACGTTACAAGTTAGAGTTCCCTCAAGAGCAGAAGAGCACAGCATCACCCTTCCATGATTCTTTGAGTGCTCACATGGGGCTGGCTTTCTGTGGGCCAAAGGAGAAGGAGGGTTGTTAGAACCGTCCTTAATGTGATTTGGAGGGTGGGAAGGAAGGACTTGAGTGTGTGGAGGGAAGAGGAGGACCTTCTAAGTGGAAAGAACTCTATCAGAGGAGGATGCTAACAACCCTGGATGGTTATGGTTTTCTTTCATCACAGTGTTCTCACAAAAATGGAGGGGAGGATGCAACATCTGAAAAGTCAGCTCTGACTGGTTTTTGTTGACCTCGTAGCACAGACAGAAAGAGACGATTTGAAGTTGAGTGGTAAAAATAGGAAAGAAATCCATGCTTTTATTTTTTTTTATTTTATTTTTTTAAGAAATCCATGCTCTTAAAAGAAGGAGACATAAATATTGGTGGGGAAAAGCAATCGGTCTGAGATGGCCTGGAATGTGACTTATGGAGTCATGATTTCCCCCGAGTCGTCATATACAAAATCAACCTCCAGGCTTGGGGGTGAACATGACCCTCGCAAATTTACCCTTTTGTGAGGAATTTGGCACAATTCATTGTTTTGAATCATGAAGCACTATCTGCCTTCTCATTTTCTCGCTTCTTCTTCCAATAGGCAGACACTGGGCGTGAGGGGGTGCTTCTTAGTCTCTCCTCACACTTGAAGTCTTGAAAAATCCATTATGTATAATAATAAACTCCATGTCTTTTTGCCATAGCACTTGAACAAGTTAGTCTGAAGGAGAGGAAAGAAGAAGACGCAAAACTTCTAAAACCATTAAACCTCTCTTACCACAAAGTGTGGCTACATTACATCCATGCATTAGAGTTTAAAAGCCAGACGCCATTTGTGGTTTTAACTCGTTTTCATAATTTTAGCTTTAATTCAGAATAGCTGAGATCTTTGAATTGGTTTAGAAGCTTCCTCCCGCTGTTAATTTAAATATGAAAATGGAGCTGTAGACTTGCTCTTTCTGAGTAAACATACAAAAATATGTCTGAAGCTTGAGAGCATTTGAGGATTTTTTTTTCTTATGTGAATCATTGGAACAATAACAAAGTTAAGGCAGAATGGAGAATTGACTTCTTCCTGCACTGTATTTATGTCACGTCTAGAGTCTCAAAAGAGAAGTTGGCTCTGAACCGTTCATTGAAAATAGGTCGTCTTTGAATTAACAGAAGGTAACACTCCCTATTCTCGGCTGCATTAAGGAATCAGGGCCCCCCCAGCAGATACAAGTGTCTGGTTTAGATCTTGCAAGTTACCAGGAGAATGACAGACTGAATCGGGAAAAGGGCAGAGTTTGACACACAGAGTGAATTGTAAGTGTCTGTTCGGTGGAAAAATCAGCCTAAAATCAGTGGAAGTTTTCCCTGCATTATGCTCTCTTCAGACTGAGTGAGGCTTCAGGATTGGTCAGTAGATTAGATGCTTAAAGGTATAAATGCACATCGTGGGCCTGGGAGTGTTTCTCCTCCTCTAAGTGAGTCTTGATGGTACATGAATGAGATGGGGAGTGTAGATGCTGGTCTTCTCTTCCTGATCAAGGCTGGAAGCGGAAGCTGAGGAGGGAGACTGCATTACTGAAAGTATCTTGGCATTCTGGGGTGGTGAGGGGACCAGAGAGAGTGTGAGTTACGGTTTCTGAGAAATATGTCTTTGGACTTAACACCTACGAGAAAGTTGGAAAGAAAGACTGGTGAGAAAAACAGGCAGAGAAGGGCCTCAGTTCTCTGGTGGTCGCTCCTTTGCAGGTGACCGGGCAACGGCCAGGTCCTCAGCTGCCATGGGTTCTCAGATCCTCCGCTGCTAGTAAAAGTGATTAAGGGCTCAAGTGTTCCCCAGTGGGGTGGAAACCGTCAACTTTTTGCTTGAATTGATAGAATTTTAAAGCCGGAATGTCCCTGGATGGCTGTTCTGGAAGAGCCCAAGTACCCATCTGCTGCTGTTATTCTTATTATTAAAAGTTTATTTCCACTTGACAGCAGTGGCTGCTGTAATGGCCCTTTCCGGTGACCACTGTTATGAGGACCAGGGCTGCCTGGAGTCCCAGCCTGTCTGCCAGTGGCTGTCTTCTGGGGGCTCGGGGGATCCTGGTCTCCAGAATTTCCCCTTCTCTCCTGGGCTGTGAGGTCGATGGGTTGAGAAGATGCCAGGTTAGGGGGCTCCTGAGGGAAGATCACAAAGTTATCCTGAGCCAGGAATAGAAGGCCTGGACTTTTCATGGTGCCAGGAACTCGCAAATGAGTGTTGAAAATAGAGAGCTTGAGGGGCAGCTGGGGAAGAATCACTGGCCTTCAGATGCCTCCTTGTCTGGGACGGGAGCAGATGTGATGTGGCTGGTGAATGGCACTGCTTACACTCTGTACATACATGTGTTCTAGAACCTGAAGCACAGGAAAATACTTTGCGGAGTACTCAGATCATCCCGCAAAACCTCTCCCAGGGATAGCTGATGACCCTTGTATGAGGTGGACTGATGGATATGGATGAACTAAGTGTGCCCTCTTTATAGAACACTTTATTTAAAGTTCTGAAACCCTGTGGGAGGCAGCAGAAAAACCTTCCATTCCAAATTAGTGGCTGAAACATCTCCATTCAGAGCCGGCCTCTCAAATCTTCCAGCAACCCTTCACACTTTGCTGGGAAAAAAAAAAGTTTAAATTATAGCAATTCTTTACATATAACTGGGAAAAAAAGATGTTCAAGGTAACCCAATGAGTTAAAAAACATTCTTTTGTTTAAAAATTTAAAAAATTTAAAAAAAAAATACTGGAATAGGACAAGATTTCAACTTAGCACCGAAAAATCTAGAGCAAAAAAATCAGTTTCCTTCTATCGCAGGCCCTCAGTCCCTCATACTTCTGCCCAAAGACAACAGCTAAGAGAATTGGTATAGGCTGCTAGAGACAGCATTTTAGAATCCAAATGTGTATGTGTATGTTTATGGGTCTATAGTCTTTTCAGGTGAAAGAGTGTGTGTTCACCCCATGTCCATAAATATTAGCACATTGTACATATTGTTCTGCACTTTGCTTCTTTACATATCTTATCTTGGCAATGACTTCATTTATTGAGCTGTCTTGTTTTTAAAATATTGCAAGGAATGTTACCACATACATTTTTTTGTGTGTAGATGGGAGTAAATCTGTGGGGTCAGTTCTAAAAGAATGGAACTGCTAGGTATATGTATTTTTTATTTTGATATATACTGACAAATCTTCCTCCAAAAAAAGTGTGACCCATTTACACTCATACCAGCAGTGTATCAGTGTTTTCTTCCTTATATTCCTACTAATAGCCCAGATGTGTGACAGAGCTAACACTGTCGTTTGTCTCTCTTCCCTCTATGGAAAGTGGGGTTTCTCTATAATATTAGCTAACTTTCAAAAAAGAAATTGTGGTTTCCTAGATAATGTGGCTCTTCTTACTTCTCCTGTTCCCTGAAATGATGGGATTTCAATATTCAGAGAATGAGTATACGATGAGCGGATTCCATTTGGTGGAATGGTTTGGATTCTATTTCTTATTTCATTCTAATTGGATTGCATGCATGTCCTCAGGCCACTGCTGAAAATGAGAGGACATAGTTCTTACTTCCAGGTAGCTTAAAATGTTTAACAATTAAAAGGAAACCAGAAGGCCTGGAAAAATATTTAGGAAGGGGCTTTGAAAAATTTGCGGGGAAAAATATCTATCTGGATACATATATCTCTTCTTGGCATACAGATCAGCAATTGCTTGCTTGCTTGAGGTCTTGATGGAATCAGAACATGGTAAACACAGAGACCAGCTGAATGAAAGCTGACCCTTTGGTGGGCAGTCTTGAGATGGTGAGCAGCAGATAGGAACTGAGCAATGGGAAGAGGATAGCTGGAATTTTAGGAGCGTGGCTGTGGCAGGAAAGAAGGAGGGAGTCAGTAGAAAGGAGACAATTACAGAATGCAGGGAAGACAGGTCTGGGAGGAGCCCAGAGTGGCTGAATTCCCAAGCACAGATGGAAAGGAAAGAGGACACTTCTTGCAAAGTGGGGTGTGGGTGGTTGGTGATGCCAACTGAGATAGCTCAAAGCAGGGGCAAGAGAAGTCGAAGGAGTTCATTTAATACAGAGAGTAAGGGACTTGGGGAAGACTCAGGTGAAGACCCAGGATCAGTCCCCACAAGGTTGGTGACCCTCTGCCTGTCTGGGTTTCCCGCGTGTGAAATGGCGGCATTCTGCTTAAAGTTCTGGGGATCAAATAGTGGAGTGTATGTGAAGGTATCCAACACAATGCCTGGGACAGTCATCTCTAGTAAATAAGGTGGGTCTGAATCTAAAGGCTAGAAGTTTAAGGCCCAGGAAGATGGCTCGGCCCAGAGCACAGCAGTGAAAAATCGATGTTGGGGAAAAGGAGTCGTATTGGAACCTCTGGGGAGGGACAGGTAACATTTTTAAACCAATGTAAAAATTAATACTTCTTAATATACTTCTGCAGTGAAGGAATGATTGACGGGAAATTCCCAAGCAGCTAAATGAATATGGTTGTTTACAGTCAACCAAGACCCTTTTTTAAAAAAGTGATCTGTTCTTGTCGGATAAGCAGCAGACACGGCTTAGGAAAACTATGGGCAGGACCCAGCTGTAAAGCAAGGAGGTATGTCACACAGACGGTATCCTCTGTGCAAATCCAATCATGTTTTGAATCATTTGTTTCATATACTGGTCTTCAAAATACAATCCATATTGATTCAGGGAGAGTGTTGCTTTCTTCCCATGATAGAAGGCTCTGGTTTGGCTGATAGAGACAGAGAGACAAGCCAGGAGGGATTTAGGGCATATTTTCCTCTGTATTTATTTATCTTGCCTTTTTTTTTTTTTTTTTTTTTACATTGATCCGTTATCAGATGAAGTTCTCTCTTACACTGAGATGTGTTTTCCAAGGGGAAAATGGACACAGGATTCAAAAGAAATACTGTGAGACGGAAGGGTTTTTAGATCAGGTCGGAGACCCCAAAAGGCAATTGCAGTATCAGGGTTTCACTAGTTCATTACAGTTTCCCACTCTTACAAGGATATCAAAATATTCCCATGAGCATTACATTATTTATTCTTTTTTTTAGAATTTATTGATAATGAGGAGCAAAAAGGAACAGATCAGATCCTTGGCCACGTTTATAGACTCAGTCTAGAGAATGCATTATTCTGAGGGAAAGGATACAGGGAAATTTTAAGAAGCAGGAACTCCCAAAAATGGAAAACCCAAAGTTTCCTCACTAAGTTTTATATTCATATCCATCCTTCCAGATGGCTACTGCTCCAACCTAGCTGAAAATTCGAGAATGCAACTTTGGGCCCTGCCAGCCACCTTAAAAAAAAAAAAAAAAGCCAGGGCTGTTGATTGAGGGTAACAAAGCCCAGCTGCAGGGATTTTCTCCCCACCAGCTCTTTCAGGGGGGAATGGGGCTATAAACCCAGACCCCGCTTGAGGCAAGAAGGGAAGAAAATGTCTGGGTCCTCGCCTGACACCTGGACCTCACCGCAGTGCAAAGTGAAATTCATCAACTCAGGTGGCCGAGAAAAGCAGATGTTTAGCACGGCTAAGTGTAAAGTGTGGGGGAAATGGCTTTATGGGCCTTTGGCTGAACTGCTCCCATTTGAATGTTATACACAGGAAGTCATCAGGTAGTGAAATAATAGAAACAGACCTTACTTCATGGCTTGGTACATTTTGGATTGGCAACAGCAACAACCACCCCTATCACAAAGGAACATAAAGATCTACTCTTTATGTGAAAAGAGTTTTCAACCAGGGAATGAAAAAGTTGGGGCACTGTTTCCTTCATTTTAAACATTTATTCATCATCAGACCGGATGGCCTTGACTTGTGTGGCAAGACTATTTCCCAAAGCACTTTCAACGGCATGATTTTCTTTAGTTTCTACAGCCATCTAGGAGAAAAGTACGGATTATTGCCAATAGAAATAGAGGCTTATGGTGGTCAAAAAATTTGCTCAAGGCCACACAGCCATTGGTAGTGGAAAAGTCCAGAGTTTTTGCCACCGAGCTGGTGTTTCTCAGGCCGTGGAAAGGACCATGGGTGGTACACGAGATGGTTTCTTGTGGTATGTCAATTAAAAGGGAAGCAATTTAATAGTTGTGTTGTTATTTTATAATGTATTAAATTATAATGTATTGAACTCAGGTTCAACTCAAGTTCCAGAGCATTCCCGCCTGGATTTCAGTCCCAGTTCTACTAGTTACTGTGTGATTCCTTCCCCATCAGTCCAAACCTCAGCGTCCTGATCTGTAAAATGGGGATGAAGCAGCCCGTCCCTCACAGGGTTCTGGTGAGGACTGACTGAGTGAGCTAATGTTTGTAAAACTTATGGTGGGGCCTGACACGCCCTAAGAGTTCTCTGTGGAGGAAATATTAACAATGGCACATTAAACTTAGGATTGCATGGGTACTTTGAATTTGAAGAAGATAAATGGGGATTTATGTTAAAAAAACAGATGGGAATACTTTTGAAATAAAAGAGGCAACTGATAGGAAGGGGGGGCAGTGATGTTTGAAGGAAGTGGCCCGTGCTTGGGAAGCACTCATCCAGCCCACAGAGAAGTCTGAGCCC